>JAVSBT010025454.1:0-18567 GCA_033118115.1 Pharyngocirrus eroticus
CGGCAAAAAGAACAGCCAAGAAAAGAGACACTTGGAAAGGACTAATTCAACGTGCAATGTTAGAAATCTAATGAAATTCATCAATGATATATTTAATAAAAACTTGAATATTCTTTTTTGTATAACAAACACTCGATCAGTTTTGAAATTAAATTGAATAAGGTTCATTTCTAGAAAGATGTTTTCACTATCAATCATGATAGGTACTGTTTACATTGAAAAACCTCACGATTATCATTTTGGAATCATTTATAATTATGCAACATCTGCATATCATAACTCTGCTGAATAGAGCCTATAGACCTTTGCATACCAAAATTATGGTAGCCCACTTTAAGTGTGGCTTTTGTATGTCCCTGAGTCAAGGATCATAATTTGAATATTATTCTTTACAAACGATATAAAGAGTAAGTTCAAATTGCCTCCATTATGAAATATGGAACTATAATTTTTTTTCTTGAATAAAATGCCGTAAAAATATTCTCCTTTGAAACCTGTCTTTCATATTCATACACCTAACCTCATGCATAATGTATTTTCAATAAAAGCTTTTTACTCTTCTTATGAACAAAGTAATAACGGTTGAATCAATTTTATTTTAAAGGACATCATTTGGTATTGGAGATTTAACAACAGCTGCAAGTGAGAATCGACTTGCACACCTTGTGGTAGCTTTGTGGACAGTGGACATTGGCCAAGACCTAGGGGTTTTGGGGAAGACATGTACACCTAATGAATACTTTGAAGAATCACTTGCAACAAAGCATGGGGAATCAGATGAAATAATACAAGTACATTTTATTCATACAATTTAGCACAAATGTTAATGTTCATGTTGTGATAAGTTTCACTGTAGCCATAAATTTTGAAAAAAATATAGAGTTGTTAATGGATGTATCATAATATAATGTAAAATTATGGAATTCAAAAGTATACAAAAATAATGAATTATTTCTTCCTTCATTGGATGGTTGACATATTTGCTATCCATTCAGATGACTCTGGATGTTGAAGCAAAACTATCATTATGTTTATATTTTTATTTTTATTGCATGTGTCACAGCACAACAAGATAAGAGAGTATATCAAGAAGTATTTCAAGAAAAGAATTTGCTTCACCTTACTAACTCCTTGGCCTAAGCAGAAATTACAGACTAGCTCCATGTCACAAATAAAGGATCACGACGACTTCGCTAAAAATCTTGAAAAAGGATCGCAGGAACAATTGAAATCGTTTGTTTATAGATGTGAGGCTAAAGACAAGACGGGTCAAGGTAATTCAATAGTCAGGGACCCAGGTAGTGAAACAAAATAGGAATTAGGTGGACCTTAAAACATCAACTTTTGTTTCACAAATTTTCATGTAGTTTGGACTCTTGGATTTCAATAACAAGAGGACTTAATTTCAGGAATTTATGCTAAAATAAACCCAGACATTTTTTACATTGACCAATCAACATTTTGCAAAATTGCTTAAATGTTGAATTAAAGTGAGAAAATGACTTATAGTAATATTCTTTATCAGATACCATTATTTTGATAAATCTAAAACAAACAAAATACAAATACTTTAGGCTAACAAATCGACAGTCTAGAGCAAACATGGCCTAAGTTATTGTTTGACGTTTTTAGATAATCTAGAAAAAACGTCAGTATCATAATAGGCATTTCAATCATTTAAAAGGAACAATTTCTAAGAAAGATAATATCAGGATACACAAAAAGTAAAATTAAATGTTACTAAGGATGATTTTGATGTTTTTGGCAGACTGACACTTTTGGGATCCTTTGTTTCATTACATTAAATGACTTAGGCCACTGTACTAAAATACCCATAAATCCTAGAAGAAAAAAATATTATTATTATGATATCTAGATAGAAGGATGGGTTATGATATTGTGCAAAGAATGGCAATTACTTAGGTCAAAAGTCTCATCTTGGTTTTTTAAAATATTCATATCTGAACTAACTAATGTGGACCCCAGAAACACAGTTCAGATAAAGTATTCTTTTAGATAATTTCATTGGTGTATTTTTAGTGATTATAAAGAATGATACATTGGGAGCAACAAAGTGTGTTACCTTCCCTTAGAATCTTTGTGTATATGAGTGGTTGAGGCTTGTTTGTATTAGGCCATTCTATATCATTATACAGATTAATTGGTTGATGGAGGCGTCCAAATTGATGTAATTGATGAAAAAAAACCTAAAGTTTCCCCTTATGTTGGCTTATATATCCACATTTTCAATTAAAAATAGAAAACTATCAGGAGGTATCCATATTCTGGCCTTTCCTGTTACATATCTCCTTGTTATAATGCTTAGGATATCATTTTTTTCCAAAATATTGAACTTATCATCACACATGGTAAATGTCAACCTGAGACAATATAGCTTCAACATTTATTAAAAGAGCTTTACTCAAAACGAGTCATTTTTTTTTTCAAAAAGTGCTCTCAAGATACTTTTTAAAGGTTCCTTCTTTATAAAAGATTTTGTAGATGGCGCCATTGGATGCCTACATTCAATTAATAAAGAGGACTTTCTCGAGGAACCAGATGAATGGTATAAAACTAACCTAGATGAAAAAGTGAAAAAAGTCTTTGAGGATGCAGGCATACCTGTCAAATATGCTGAAGCCATTAAACAAATTCTGGGAACAGCTGAACATCAAGATATTGTAAGTTCTCTTACCACCCAGGTAGCCCCCAAGCTTATAGTCCATTACTAAACCACAATAATGGTTCATAACAGATGCCTGATGCTTCAGGGAGTACAAAAAAGTCATTGTGACTTTTAATTGGTATTAACTGATATTAAAGCTCTGTTTTTGAGGATTTTGCTCACAAAAAGCCATTTTTATGGTTTGGAAATTTCTAGGCGGCATCAAAACTGAATTTGGTCTGAAATTGTGCAGAGTAGTATACCTCAACCCTTAGGGTAAGAACACCATTCATAAGAGTTTAATAGATCCATTCCCTTTATGTAGAACTCTCTTTTTCAGCATTCTTTAATATTAAAACTTTTACCAAAAATGCTGAATACTTTTGATAGATTATTGATCTGTCTACTGCACAGAAAAAAGACCAGATTTGAAACAAATGAAACAACTTTCAGAGATTGTTTTCCAAACCCTTCAAGGAATTCAAGGTCATTGTCTAACCAACTTTTGAAACAATCTGATTTTCTTTATTCATAGCAAGATTTAGAAGAATCTTTCAACAAAGTTTCCAAAAGTCTCATTCAAACGCACCTGAGGAAAAGAAAAGCCAGTGGTCCTCTAAATGAAAACGAAATGATAACTTCAAAGCAGGCATTTAAGGTATGTAATACTAAACTTATTAACTTGGATCCAATCTTAGCTAGATCAAAATAAAGATAAAAGCTACTTGAAGATTTATATAGTATTTATTTTTCACTTTTGACTGGCTAAGAATTTTTCTCTTACCAATCGCTTTCAATCACAACTGTGATATTTGTCAATCTGATCTGATATGACATTGTCCACTAGATGGTACTGTGGACATATTATGTCAATGAGTGGTCGATAAAATACACTTGCAGTCATAATTATGAAGGACTATCTATTTCACCACTTGATGGTAGTGCGATGAAATAGGTTGTCCTAGTGTGGCTCAGTCTATTGACTAGTGCCAACTTGAAGTAAATAAGCAAAACTACATGTATTACTGAAAAGCAATTTTACAAGTGATTATATCGAAATGATAGTTTTATGTAAGCTCATCTGTGCATTATAGTAATATAAGAATAAATGAACTAAACTTTTTTATTGCACTTTTGTACGAAACCTTTGATAAATAGATCTTTCATACAAATGCATCAAAAAAGTTTAGTTAATTTATTCTTATTGAAATGATACTTACTTACTTACTTACTTATCCTCTTCACGCCTTCGTTGGTGTATAAGGCCATTAACAAATATTCTCCATTGTTGCCGATCTTTTGCTATATTCTTAGTTTCTGACCACGACTTCCAACCTTGTTCTTTCCTTTCTGTTTCTACTGTTCTTCTACAGGTGTTCTTTGGACGGCCTCTCTTTCTCCTTCCTTCAGGTGTCCATGTTAGAGCAGTCTTCGCATAGTTGTTACTCTCTCTCCTGAGGACATGTCCATTCTACTTTCATCTCCTTTTCTTGATGGTGTCAAAGGTGGATGTTGTTTTGCAGCCCATGTGTAGTTCTTGTTTCGATATCTTCATCGGCCAGTGAATTTTCAATATTCTGCGGAGGCATTTAGTTTGGAAGGTGTTAAGTCTATGCTCATCAGTGGCTGTCTGATGAGCATAGACTTAACACCTTCCAAACTAAATGCCTTTCTTAGTTTGATTTTATTACTTTAAACAAATTTCCGACTAAGACAATGGAATTTTATCAACAAAAATTTGTGTATACCTGTTTGCTGATCAAGTGCCCTAAACTTCCTTCCTTTTTATCATTATTAATTGATATCTTTCCTCTTTTCCTCTAAAAATCATTATTTCACTATTACCTTTTTTTATCTAGATAAATTACATACAAGATGAAAAGATACGCATTGAAATGGCTGACATTTTCTACCAAGAAATAAAAGATGATCTGCTCAGGTATAACTTATAATGTATTTTACTAAATACTTGTATTAGGAAGTATCATATACTTTTAAAATGTTCACATCATTCAACAATGAATTAAATAAGTAGTTCACATTTCGTTTATCAATATTAAAACTCATTTTAGATGCATAAATTGGCAGGAAGAATCATCAAAAAAGGATTTTTTATTTTTTATTTCTACACATTTGAAATATTGTAACTCAACATCTGATGTTGGAAGCTCTTTTAGGTCAACATCGAAACATGTTATTCATTCTAAAGTATTAATACATATACCATCATGTAAGCTAGATTATACTGTGATTATAATGCATTGTCTTGATTTTAAAATCTAACCATGGCGATATACGATTCCCCAATGACAACAAAAAAAACACAAAGATAATTTAAACTACTTTCTTGTTTTTATAGCAACAAAGATATTGTCTCTGCGGCTCTCTGTAGTTCCAAGATGAACCTTTCGGTTGAAACAGCAATCAGAAAAGAGAAAGAAGTGCATTCTTATCTGCAAAGGGCAATGGACTCTTTAAAAGATGAACGCTTAGAGGGATTCACAATAGATGCTGTGGTAACCATCAAAGAGGCTGACCAGTCTTTAGAGCTCAAAGAAGAATGTATGCCTTCGGTCATCCTTGAAGAAAGGGAGGGCAGATCACACCAGACACTTGGGGTACTTCTTCAAAACCAAGATCCTAAGGCTAAAAAAGATGCTATGCTTGTTACAACTATAAATCATGGAAAAGACATGAAAGATGTTGATTTCCGCATGCATTTCTATGAAGGGAAACACACAGGAGATGGGGGCTTTTCACTGGGGAGAGAAGACTACTCCAAATATCACTTACCAGAGCCAAATTCAATTCCACGTGAAGAAGTACAAGATTTTACAGCAATAAAACTGACGGATAAAGCAAAACAGAAATTTGAACAAAACAACCTACAAGAAGAAGCAAATGATGTGGTTATCCATGGTGTTTACGATGAACAACAACGAAATCTTCTGAAGATGGAGGTTCAAAAAGTTGGTTCAAGTTCTAAATTGAGCTATGGGAAAATATACAGAGTTGGTGACCAGAGAACCATCCCAATGGATGGTAAAGAGGTGTGTATTCGGGATACGATTATAACAGAATTAGACAAGACCAAGCCGAACCCATCACACTTTCATGAAGAAGAAAACGCATTGAAAAAAGCTCTAAAGATTGAAGTAAACAATAATTACAGAAATGACAGTGACGAGGATGATGTAAGCAACCATTTTACCAAGCCTGGTGATAGTGGCGCTGTTATAACCACTCGGCCCGATGCTGGAAAAAAAGTACTCGCCATAAGCACACATGCTTTTAGTTTCAAAGAGGGAGGAGAAAGATTTTCGGTGTCCATTCCCTTAAAGCGAAGCATCGATGAAATGAACAAGGCCATGGGTACAAACGCCGCCATTTATCCGACAAGAATTTCCAACCCAACAGATATTTGCTTTGGGATTCCTCATGGCAAGAAAGAGAACCGTCCATAAGGAAGAACAGTAACAAGAGACACCATCATGTGGACATCAAGAGTAATTAACACTAGATCATATTAGTGAATATTCAATAAAGAAAACGTAAATGTGACAAATACCAAGAAAAAAAAAAGGGTAAAAGTTTAGGGTTTTGTTACACTTGATTCCAAAGAGGCTATGGGTGAGTTACCCCATGGAATCCCTCACTTTAATAGACAGTCACATGTTTTATTTGGAAACAATCACTTTTAATAACTGTCTTAATAACCTTTGGCAGTAGTAGGGAACATTCACCCTAGGGGCGCTAGGGGCATAGTGGTTGGTATGAGTGATGTGTAGGCAGTTTGAATACCTAATGTAGTGCAGCTTTTATTGTGATCAATGTAAGAGAAAGAAGTTAAATGTTTATTCTGTTAAATACACCATGTAATTGTAAAGTATTTGATGTTGTGTTTTATTTACTAAATTTGTATTTGTTTTAAAAAAAATAGCATTTTGCATGTTAGATCCTGATGACAACATGACTATGAACACATGACAATGTAAAAAGGACTTACATATAGATTACAATGTGATATAACGAATCTGATGGGTATTATGGTAGTATTTCTTTTTGTTTTAAAAATTTGCATTTTTCATGCTAGAACTTGAAGACAACATGACAAAGAATACATGACAATGTAAAAATGATTTACACATATATTACAATGTAGTATAACGAGTATTATGGTAGCACAATTACATTGTGAGCATATTAAATTGGATAAGTGACTTACACACAGAATAGGATGTAATAAACCTAATTAGTATTATGATAACACCATTTAGCTTTGACAATCAGATATTGGACAGAAAGTGTTTATGATAAACCTAATAATTGTAATAGTATTTTTATCTATACAACTCTTTCATTATCTGTTTATACCTTGAATGTTTGAGTCCTATGTTAACGCTTGTTTAAACAGCTAGTTCTTGCAGACAAGGTATTATAACTATTGTATGATATATTGGTGTGTTTTTTTTTAAAACAGGAAAGAGTCTACTTAAATGTTAAGCTTACTAAAATGTTATGCATCAACTTTTGAACAAAAAGGCGTTAAAAACAAAGTGATAGGCTAGTAGTGAGTAGTGGTCAGTTTGAAGGTCCAGAAAACATGCTTTTTTCAAAAGCAAAACTTTGATTTTTGTAAAACTCTTACTGCCAGTTACATTTATGAAACAAAATTGAATATTGTAACTAAAAGTTATAACATGTAAATTTATTTGAAAATAAAGGTTGCTTTGTTTTAATCCCACTACAGTTTTGTGGTTCTTTTTTAGTATTTTGTTGTTGTATTATTTCTTTTACTTTCAAATGCATGGGTACGAACCCCCATGTTCAAATCTTCACTATTGATCAAGTAGGCCAAACAGAGTCTAAATGTCCATGTGCATTTTGTAAGGGAGGAAGGGAATATAGGGGGACAAGTACTTTGTGTCAATTTTATTATCAGTTCAAAGGATAAATTAAAGGCAGCAGAGTTATAAAAATTACCTCAAGATATTTTTATATGTACATTATATATTTCTTATATATTATCAAAGAAAAAAATAAATACAAAATGTTATGTATTTTTTGTTTTATTTATTTCATATTTTCATTGATAAACCTTTAACAATATAAAATATAAAGTGTACTTCTTCACCAATAAACATTTCCTTCACCATCTAAGCTTTGTGTTTTCATCAAAGTTAGTGACAAATTATCTACATGTTATACATTATTTATTGCTCTAGAGTTATTGATATCAATAATTTCTGGCCGTTTTTGGACATTCTTAATCTTAGTATTATAGGGAAAATAACCCTACAGAATACGTCTTAAAATCCAACGTCTGGTGTAACATTAGACTTGGCTAGACATATCCTCTAAGGCCTAAGTTACATGAAAATAATTATCAAACACTTGGTCAATTCAGGAAAATAGAAATGTCTCTAGCTCTTGATCTAAAGGTAACATGCACTGTTGATGTTTATTTTGGGTTATTTTAACAAAATAAAATTGCAGGACTATATGCCCCGTTCACAAATACACACTGAAGGATATATGACAATATATTCTTTGCACACAATGTAACATTTTATTTTTGATAAAACGTTTTCTTTCAAAACACTTATACTATAGCAATACACGCTTGTACAGACTGTACTGAAGCTTATCATTGTGTTTACATCGGTATATTGGTACTATGAGTTTGATTTGAAAGGTGAGCAGTACACAAGTATAATAGATTGTTGAATGGTGTTTCAAAAAGGAAGTGACCTAAAAGTGTACTCAACAGTGTCAATGTTCAGCTTCTTATCAAAAGTATGGACAAGTACAGTTTCATCGAGGATTCACACATTTCTTCTCTGACTTTACGAACAAAAATGGATATAAACTATTGTGTTAATAAGCAAGGAATATTAACGTGTGGTAGTGAGTTTATAAGATAATGAAAGGACAGTCAGAATGTAAAGATTCAATGTTAATGGCAAAGGACACTCTGCAATTTTGCCAAGTGTGTATGTTAATATGTTAAATGGTGTCACTGTGGGATGTATTCGTTTCAATGTGACAAGTGTGTCTGTTCAATAATGGATTACTTGGATTAAACTGTTCACAGGACACATGGATTGGAGTTGGTGGAAGGAATGTCTTCAAGAAAGGTAAGAGATGGAGAATATTCTGTTTGTACTTCTTGGTCGATGTTTTCCCTGAGCGTTTCTTGTCTAACATTTTCATCTGCGGTTGTTTCACCCCTAGTTGCCTCATCCCTGGTTGTTTCACCACTGGTTGCCTGGTTCTTGTCTGTATCTCTCGCTACTATTACTCTTCCCTCAGTTTCCGCTACAAGCCAGACTTCTGAGTCTCTGACATTTTGATCAATTGACTAAAAATATTAAAACGAAAAAATAAATACCAAGATGATTCTTTTGTAAATACCACATATGATAGTATAAACGATACAGTGTAGGGAATTTGAAACTTGTTATATAGCTTTCGTCTAGTATATCGATAGTCTAGAGAAAAAACTGTCTAAGTCAAAGTCATCTGTTGGCAAAATTGGGTTAAAACTGCAATCCTATGCACAATATAATGGCCCACCTCCCTATTTAGATAATTATCAAAATTAAATTTATTTTTTTTTCTAAGATTTCTGGGTACTTTAGTACAGCAGCCTAAGTCATTGAATGTAATGAAACCACGGTCCCAAAAAGGCCCAATCTGTCAAAATCATGTGAACCGATTTCCTATCCTGAAACATCTCTGTTAAAACGCAGACAAGGATTGTACAGTATATACATAATTATATTTTATTTTATCATGTGTACTGTATATAAACATTATCATAAACACCGGCGACACTTAGTGACAATAAAGGGTATTTATTTGAAATGGCAACCATATAAAGATTTTTGGATTTTTGCCAATCGTGAACTCGGTACTACCATCAACAGATTATATAACTAGTAGAGCCATCTACAGGGATTGTTAGAAACGTCAGTGACAGTATGGAGCTCACTCGTTAAACGTTAACACTTGAGAAAAAAATGTTTTGTTACTTTGAAGATTTTATATACCTACTAACACTTTAAAACTTATCAATTTTAACAAGTGTTATTTATGAAACAGACTGTTCGTGACTATTGATTTCATATTCAAAAATCAACTGGCCTTACCAAAAGTGTTCGGTTACATGACGACAGCTAGGCTCCAAAGGAAACTAAAACTTACTTTTCACAAATTGTTTATTGTATGATTTCTTAAAAATGCAATGCAATCTACTTAATTAAATAGGATATAACCAGATGAGCGAACTTTGCCAGGGTAAAATGGGGGAGGATGCATCATTTTTAGGCTTCTTAGTTTTAGGCTAGAATAATGCAACAAAAATATTGAAAAATAAACCTAAAATTGTGTAGCTTAATCGACTCAAATAAAGTCAATAAAACTTTAAAAGGTGTGTGTTTTTAATGGGCCTTTTCATAGGAAAAAAATGCAAATAGTACTCAAGTTTAATCTTTTGGCAGTTTTTGTATAAAATAGGTTCAGTAAACGTCTAAGGAACCAAATAGTAACTTTGACAGTTGATATCAGCCAGCCAATACAAACTTTTTAAAGCGCTGTATTTATTTACACCAGTTGCTTTAAGAGTTTGTGGGATAAAGTATAGGGTAGTAGTATACCAATTCCTCACAAATGAATACAACGCTTTAAGCTAGTAAACTTCTAAAACAACTTGGCAAGATGTATGATCAACCTAATTTTAACAAATAATCATCCTGAATTAAAATAGTGATTTAACTTTTGTTATTTCTCAATTGTTGTAATTTTCTCAATAAGTGCCGAAGTATTCCGATTTAGGATCTACATTCCAACTGTGTATACCCGTTAAGCTGTGCTAAGAATATCCGCTAGGTTCCCTGCGATTTATAAATGGGTGCTATTAGAGCTACAGAAAAACTTCTCCCATGTTCAAAGAATCGATTACTTCATCTTATAAGGCTAAGATGAATAATCGGTAAAATTGTGTAATATTATCTTTGCATAATAGTTGACAATTTTATAGTACGAATAAAAGATTTCATTTTTAAATATTATTTTCAAAAGCTATACTAAAGGGTAAAACTGATGTTTACACTATACCAGAAACTTAATCATTGATAAACGTACACAATACAGAAACATCTTCCATAGCCTGTCTGCCCCTCAAATACTAACTAGTAACCTAGAATGCAACTTGATAGTAGTGGGGTAGCTTGCTCGTAAATATATGTGATTAACTCTCAATTGTCATAGGATTAGTCTAGGTGCGTCGCATACTGGCACATGATACATAGAATCATTATGGCATATATGATATGACACTCCTATTGGTTGTGAAGGTACTTGTTTTCTTAACCACTGTCTTGATAACTGGACTTATCAACATATCATGCAGCTGATACAATTATGAATTAGGAGACAAACTAAAACGTTTATTTGTGGTAATAAATTGGTAAATTTTGGTAGATTTTTAATTACAGTAACTGTTGTAGCCCAAGTAATATCTTGCTGTACCAGAATTTCCCTGGATTCCTAACAGCTTAAAAGCCTAAAAAAGTTAATTAAGGCTATCGCTCTCGAATAAGTACAACAAAGATGTTTGTGATCTTTTTGAAGCATCTGGTTCCTTTGTTAAAGTTTCATTGATAAGAACCAAGAGTTTGGGCTACCTTGTATGGGCTGGTATCTACCAAAAGCAATAACATCACCCTCCCTGGAACCAAATTATTTCAACAGTTTACAAATGGCAAGATCAGTAGCTTCAATGTGTTTACAAACCAATAGTGTCTAAGTGCTTATGGCCATAAAATCACTGATTGTTTTCTTGAAAATCAGTGGGCTCCTAACAAATTGATAATAATGTACCGATGAAATAAAGCAATATTTTGTTTCTTTATTTTTCAGGTATGAGAGTTTCAATTTCATTAAAGCAGAGTTGTTCAAAATAAGGAGATATATATGCAGATAATAAGACATTAACAAGAACAGGATCACAAGAGTGGATCCAGATACAAAAGGGACGTTTACACAACATAAACCAAATTGATACTTTCATAAGTGGCTGCATTGCATATGAACACTAGTTTTCTAAAGTGAAATTGAGTGTTATATGAAAATGAAGCAATGTTGAATTATCACCCTCATTTAAGACAAGTAGCAAAGTAAGCTTTATGTTTTAGTTAACATATCATTTGACATTTGATGTGAATTGTAAGTGAAAGTAAGATTTAAAGTGATTACACAAGGTAACAAGAAATGGTTGACTAAATCATATCAACTGGTCTTACTATGAACTCATCTGGCATTAGTGTCTCTTAAATGTCAATAACTTTGTGATTTTAGAATGTATCAATTGTGGGGGCAAACAGGTTTCAATCTTGAAAACTATCCAATCAGAAAACATATTCTACCTAAAACTGTCTAGATTTCAACCGAATACCTGTTGCAGTGTAATCAACTAAGACGAATCTCAGTGTCTAATACAACAAAACGGACTTACAGTGAAATGAAATCAAGAAAGAATGATGATAACAAATAGAGCTAATATCTACTTAAGCTAATAATGCCATGCATATAAAGTTATTGACATTGTAAATAATAGCATTTGAAAGAACATTCGAATAATTACAAAATAACCAGTAATTATTAGTTCAATTACTTACCTACAGATGGCAGGTTTGTTCAGCATTCACCTCCAGTTTTATTGAATTCAATATTTTAGATGGCAGTCTTGCATCTAGAAAGATTCTTTTTCTTTTCTGCATTTTTTGTTCATTCTGATATAATTTCAATCACATCTATTAATATGAAATTTAATGTTTCCAAATTTGAAAAATTAATGTAAGGAAGGAAATACTACTTGTGTCAATTAGTATAGTATTACTGTAGACTGTACTTCACAAGTTATAGAAATTATATTCTAGCTTTTGTGTAAATGATCAGTTCAAAGAGTACAGGGAGAATGTGAATACATTTGTCACAATATTTGTGTGTATGTATCATCACAATAGTTTTTGTATGTTATCAGGGAAATAAATGTATACATACAAAATAACAAAATATTAATTATCTTTTGTTTGATTTATTTCATTTGTTATTGAATAAACTTTGACAATTATAAACTATAAAACGTAGTTCTGGACCTATATACATGATATTTTTGATAACATGTATTTAGGTTTTGCACTTTTCCTTAACTGTGACAATTCAATAACAATTCAAAACGAATTAAATAGCCAAGATGAATACAATGTTAAAATGGTACAAAAAATATTTTTTATAGACAATAAATGTTGACAATGAATCAATTCTTGCAAAATAATTTACAAAGCTTCTCAGATTTATTTTATGTTTTCTTAAAAAGTTAAACACTCTTGATACTATTTTTTCACTAATTCAAATGTGTTTACAACCTATTTTATACATTATGACGCATATTCATGATTCTAGAGTTAGTGTTGAGTAATTTGTAGCCATTTCTAGACTTTCTTAGTATTTTTGTAAAAAAACAATAACATAATACGTCCATCACAGGCGCAATAAAAGACTTAGCTATAGATATCACCCCAAGACACAAATAGGTTGAAAATATTAACACTTTATCTATTTAAAAAAAATGAAAGGAACGTGGTCTTGGTCTGAAAGGATGTTTAGCTGGGACCATATAGTGAAAGAACTGGCAGCACAATGCATTGTACCTTTAACACACATACACTAAAGATAATTGCATAGTGACAATATATACAGATATTCTTTGCACACACTGTGTAACATTCCATGATTTAAAAACACATCATCTTTCATACATGACGATGTTTGAATGAACAGTACTTATCATTACAGGTATGTCTGTATAAACAGTGAAGATACTATAAGCTTGATTTGAATGTCTAGGTGAGCAGTACATATTTATACTTATAGTACAGGTTTAAGAATGTAAATGGTGTTTCATAAAGGAAGTGACCTACAAGTGTATTCAACAGTGTCAAAGTCTAACTTTATATCAAAATTATGGACCAGTACAGTATCATCAAGGATTTATACATATCTACTGTGGCTTGACGAACAGAAATGGATATCAATTATTATGTTAATAATAAGCAAGGAATATCAATGTGTGGTAGTGTGTTTATAAGATATTATGGGATAGTCAGAATGTGAAGATTCAATATCAATGGCAAAGGACACTGCCATTTTGCAAATTGTGTACGTTAATATGTCAAATGGTGTCGGATGTATTCGTCTCAATGTGACACGTGTGTCTGTTTTATAATGGATTATCTGGATTAAACTGCTCACAGGACACATAGATTGGAGTTGGGGAAGTAACTTCTTCAAGGTAAGAGGTGAAGAATGTTGCTCTGTTCTTCTCGGTCGTTTTTTCTCTGGGGGCTTCTTGCCTAAAATGTTCATCACTAGTTGTTTCGCTCCTGGTTGTCTAATCCCTGGTTATTTCACCAGTGTTTGCCTGGCTCCTGTCTGTATCTGTCGCTGCTATTACTCTACATTCAGTTCCCTCTCATGCCAGACTTTTGAGTCTCTGGCACTCTGATGAATTAACCCAAAAAGAATCAAAACGAAAGAATAAACACCAAGACGATTCTTTGGTCAATACAACATGGTATTACTTACAGTGCGAGAATTTGATTTGATTTTTATAGTTTTCTTCTTTTATTTATCTATTTTCCTCTCTATCCATGGTCATTCAGACATGCATTACCATGTAATTACTGTCATTGCTAAATGTCTGTCTCCTACAAATGTTGATAGGAACTATTAAATCATACCTCTTACATCAACTGGAAAAAGGGGATAAAGTGCAGTGAATGCTAGTACAAAAAAGGAAAAAAGAAAGAAAAGAAAACACAAATATTTGTGTCTCTAATATCGTTAACATAAGCTCAAAGATATTTTGTCCTTATCGAATCGAAAAAGCCTAATGTTTACAATTCATACATTATATGTACCAATATTCAACCCTGATACTGCTCAGCTAAGACGCAGACAAGGACAGCATGTCATATGGGTACTGCACATACATATTACTGGTATGTTTTTAAGTGCTCAGTATCTATGTTCATGATTGGCATGAATCCAAAAAATCTTTATATTTGTTGTTTTTACAAATGAACACCCTTTATTGTCACTAAGTGTCGCTGGTGTTCATGCTACTAACAAATGTTAAACACTGAGATAACTGATAACGAAGTTGTAAAGGTTATTAAAAAATAAAAAAATGGAAAGGCTCATGGCATTGACAACATCAAAGATGATATGATAAACGGGATGATAACGCCAATCTATACATAATCAAAACACGTGATTAAAATGAATTGCATTATTATTATATGCTTTTTTATTTTATAACCATATTGTGTTACTTGTATTTTCTGTAACCCTCTATATACCACAGTAAATGGTTAGCTTGAAATAAAAAAAATGAATATAAACATCTACGAGGAGTGGGTCCTAAAATCACATGTGACAATAGTTTAAAACTCACTGGTTGAATATGAATATTTGAGGAAGACAGTTTGTTTTTGTTAAAAAAAGGATTTTAAAGATCTCAAATACCTACTAAAGTTAAAACAACTTATCTATTATTGAGTATTAATAAGTGTTATTCATTAAAAAAGTTTGTCATGACTATAGATTTTTATATCTCGCATTTAAAACTCAACTGGAATTACATAACTGTTCGTTCACATGACTACAGCTTGGAGTCTAAAACTTCCTTATTAAAAGTATGTCATAGTAGTACAACGTGTTAAAACTTCCTTTTCACAAATTATTCATCACTGTTCTATTGATTTGAATCCCATCCAAAGTCTCTTATTCAACATTGAGAAAGTATTGTGCCCTCGAAAAGATTCAACCCTGAAAGACTTATGGAGACGTTCCTGGTATATCTCTTATTCACACAAAAAAATCAGGAAATTTGTTTCTGTGAACATCCTTTGTATCCATGCTATCATCCCAGTTCTTGATTTTTCCATGACAATTCATCCATCTTCATATCCAAGGAAATGAAATCCAAAGTTGGCAGGTTTCAGACATGAAACATTTTTCCATGTGTATGATGCTGTATATGTGACAGCAAAAAAAAGCTGGACAAATTTCTGTCTCATTTAAAATCTTGATAGGGACTGTTTAATCATACCTTTAACATTACCAGGAAAAGGGATAAAGTACAGTGAATGCTAGTACAAAAAAAAAGAAAGAAAAGAAAAACAAATATATGTCTCTGTTAAGGTTTTAAAATCGTAAGCATAAACTTTATTCTTATTAAATCTGGGTACTGTACATAAAGATTCTTTACTGGTGTGTACTGAGTTCATGATTGGCAGGGATCCAAAGATTCTTTGTATTGTTGTTAATACAAATCCACACCCTTTATTGTTACTAAGTGTCGCTGGGGTTCATGTTTCTAACAAATGTTAGAGTAAACCATGAAAGTTTAGACATATTGAATTCTGAGATAACTGAAAACGAAGTTGTAAAAGTTATTAAAAGTTAAAAAAATGGAAAACTTCATGGCATTGACAACATAAAAAATGAGATGATAAATTCATTTTCAAAAAAATCATACAAGCGTCCTAACTAGTATTTTTAATGCTGTACTCGATGGTGGACATTTACCAGATGACTCGGGACTATAAAGCCAATCTATACATCATTAAAATGAACTGATAACTCGTTGCAGTATTATTATATGCTTTTTATTTGGTAACCATATGATCTTACTTGTATAATTATTCTCTAACCCTCTATATATCCAATAAGTGGTCAGAGTGAAATAGAAATCTTGAATCTTGAATCTAATCATCTATGGGGAGTGGGTCCTAAAATCACATGTGACAATAATTTAAAGCTCACTGATTAAATATGAATATTTGAGGAAGACAGTATTTTTGTTAACATTTTTTTTTAAAAAAGATATGTACCTACTGAAATAAATAAAAAAATATCAACTATTGAATAATAACTTGTGTAATTCATTAACAGATTGTTCATGATTATAATTTTTATATCTCATATTTTAAATTGAACTGGAAATATCAATACTGGTCGTTCACGTGACTACATTCAAGACAACATACTTCATATCTACCTGCTTTGTAGCATTAAATTGGCTCCTAAATAGTCCAAAACTTCATTTTCAAAAGTGATTCATAGTAGTTCAATGTTTTAAAACTCCCTTTACACAAATTATTTATAGTACAATTTCTTACAAAAAAGAATGCAATCTACTTATATAACCTATAGAACAGTGGGATGGTAACCCTAAGGCCGTGGGTTGGATTCCTGCCTAAAGTCGACAGAATTTTTTTTGTCAATTTTTCTGCAGTACAGGTTAATACCCTGTTGATGAATATGTAATGTATTTGAAATTCTGCAGTTCCGGACTAATTCAATCACTACTTTAATAATGATAACTATATAATAAAATAGAATAATATTGATTGGGAATGATTGAGTAATACTGATATTATAATAAAACGATTGTGTTCTTGTTTATCAGACAAAAAAAACACGGTAAACTTATGATAAAATGTGAAATTTTTGTGCATATCCTTCAAACAATTCTCTTTTTATTTTATGCATAGGAAGAGCATTTTTCCATCCCATAGGCTTATATTCTAGTAGTGCTTTCAGAAAATGTATCATTTAACTTTTTTCTTTGGTAAAAGTAAGAGACCATATTTTGTTATTGCGTTTAGACATGAAAGATCAGAAAATGTGAGTTGCCACTCTGGGATAAGTGGTCAGTTCCTGAATAAAGCAAAAAACCTTTACATCAAACAATGTTAATCAAACACCTATATAACTGCTCCCAAAGTCATGAAAAATTGCAGATGCAACATAATGCTATTTCAGGTGATACATAACAAGATAACCCTTTATTTAAAAGTAAAATAGGGTGCATAAGTCTTATAACCTGTTCTCAGCTCACCTTTTATTGTAAAAAATGCAAAAAATGTCTGCCATTTTGAATCTGATTCTCAAGTAAAAAAATCACCAAAATTACAGTTTATGTATGATAGTCATTTCTTTTACCAAAAAACATCTTTGGTTATAGTTCTTATTCTTCAAGTATGATTTAAGTGCTTGTGATACTTTTTACGTACAACGTTGTCACTTCAATTATCCCACCCCCCCCAAAAATATAAATTGTCTCCATATCAATTCTTATGACTGTAAAATCACCCTAGCCATGTATGGGTGTACTAACATATGTCTGTAGGTGTTATAAATGAGATGTAGGGTCCAAACTAAAGATTCAGCAAAGTATTATTTCTATAATGTATGATTTAAAATGAACATATACTAAAAATAGGTCTTAAGTGGGACTTACAAACATTGTGACATTTTTCTAAATATATTTGAGCGTAGATCCTGAAGTCAATTGTATAATATTGAGTTACATCATAAGGAATGAGAAAATGACAGTAGCCACTCTGGGGCTAGTGGCCAGTTCCGGAAATTGCGAACAAAACCACTTTAATCACACCCTGAAACCAAATATCGAGAAAATACTCACAAAGTCAAGAGAAATTACAGATGAAACATAATATTATTCCATGTGATAGCTAACCGAGTTACCTTTTATTCAGTACAAAAATAGTGTGCATTCGTCTAATAATATGTTCACAACACTAATTTTGTTGGGTTTTTATTTATCTCATTTTGAGTAAAATTAAAATTAAATTTGAGTCTGATATTAATTTCCTTTAGCAAAAAACATCTTTAGTTGAAAACCTTATACAATAAGATAATTATTGAAAATAGGTGGCAAATTAATGAGTAAGTGCTGTGAATATTTTCAGTCAGAATATTATCCCATATATCCTTTCTTCCAAAATAGCCATATTTCGATTTTATAT
>JAVSBT010025565.1:0-36366 GCA_033118115.1 Pharyngocirrus eroticus
AAATTGTGGAAAAAAACTGGCTTATCATAAAATTGCACTGTTTTATAGGTGTATGCATTAACTTTTTGGCCCCTGCTTGTATAAACATTGGACCGTGAAAGAGTTCTATTGGGTCTCTTTCAAAATGTATATTTTTTTTTAATTGCTTGGGGAAAACCTTCTAATATGAAGAATTTTCAAAACAAGAATTCAAATGATTCTTGATAAATGCCCACCTTAAACACATATCAGATTGGGAAATATTGGGGGGAGGGGTATGGTTTGAGATGGTGTATTATATCCCCTGTGAAGGTCTATTCTAAAAATTATTGTGACTTACACATCAAGATGACTCAATTAGATAAGGGAATAGAGAAAAAAAGGTTGGAATAGAAATATTCAGAAAAAAACTGGCTTATCATATAATATTATAGGTGTATGCATTAATTTTTTCCGGGACTGTAGATTGGACATCTGCAAAGACTACCAACAATATGCAGCATATGATATGGAAATAAAATTTGAACACATTGAGATGTCTACCAAGCACCATAGTGTTGAGGAAATTTAAGGTTACAAACATGGAAAATTCTATATCTTGTATAGTTTTAATAAACGATAATAGTAAATGTCAGAATTTGTATAGAGCCTTTTCAAAGTCTGGCTATTCAGAAGCGCTTGACTTTAGCCATAAATATTCTGTTAATTGAAATTGCAAAGCTTACTTGCTGGACAATTTAATGTGGATTCACATGGGAGTAGTCTCAATTGGGTCAAACATTATGTCCATTTCTATTCTGCCATTGCTAATTGAGTCAATGTTGATGTTTCATGCATACATGTACAAAGCTGTCAATTCCAATTTTCCTACAGGGCAAAACAATCTGATATAACTAATGAGACTATACTTTTGTTTTGTGTTCCTCTGTAAGCAAGAAAAATCCCAATATTGTCCCTCAGTTGACCCTCTCCAGGCTCTTGCCCTTTACAATATGTAAATAATCAAATACCATTTCCCAATTACAATCAGCCTGCCCCCTCCCTCCCCGCCTATGGGAATAGAATTAAGGACAATATAATTGCTTCAGAGACAGTATGCAGTGTGGGTTATAAATGATGTACATTGTGTCATTTACTATTGCTATAATTCCTTTATGCGTTACCATGGAACAAGAGAACAGATATGGTAGTATATCATAGAGCAGCATAATGTTTGGTATTTTCATAGTTTTTTTCAGCTTCCATTTTGAATAAAGTTCAAAACATTTATGCATGAAATTAGTAGAAGTATCTCCTATTTTCCTTTCAATTTAGGTTACTTAGTTGCAAATTTCCAGAATAAAAGAGCTATTTCAATACATATGCATTCAATTCCAAGGTGCAAATTACTGGCAGACCAGTGGACAAAGCAGTTTGATCCCTATTGTAAAATTTAATTTCCTTATCTTAATAATCACACTATGAGCTCCCTGGGCCTTATGTGCCACCCAGGTGCAACAGAGGAATATGTATACAGTGCCCCTGCCATAAACACCGAATTTGCAACTTGCTGCATGGAACAATTACATATACTTGTTGATTTTTATATACTGCAGATCTTTATGAAGGTTGTACATTGTGAAATGTGTTATGTTCTAGATTTATTTCCATTTCCAAAGGATAAATCCCATGCTTTGGAATGCATTGGAGGGTGGGGAGGGGACAAACACTTTTATGGTATTAACCTTAAATCTGATTTTCCTTTTCATTACTGATTAATTAATCTACTGTAGACATTTGCCCTGTGTGTCAGTTGTGACACGAAGAATCAATTTTTCCTGAAACTTGTTTCAACACTTGTCTTTGGAACAAAAAAGTAAGTATAGGATGAGTTGTGAATAAAAGAACAATTTTGGATGGTTCTGTTCTAAGCATTATTTTCATGGCAAAAGAATTGAAAAGTAAACTTTGGGACATCACTAGAATTATATACAATTTTGTTCTTTGGGAAGTCACTTTTGCTCATCCTAGGTGACAGCTGCATGACAGTAAACCTAAGACTGGATTCCCTTTCATAGGTCAGTTGGCTCTAGATTTGATCATTTCAGTGTATATACCAAAAGATTCAAATTTGGATTTGCTGAAAAAACAAGGTATAGTGGCGTTTATATTTGATAGTTGACCTCCACCTCGACAGAAGAACAATGGCCAGCCCTCTCCCCATGCACACCCACCCAAGAAATGCAGCCTTTTCTGTGTTCTTTTTCCAACAAGCAATAGTGTTTTATTTCTGAATGGGATGCTTCATATCAGGTGTTTTTTTTATCAAAATGACAATAATACAAAGTTCTTTGCCAAGCTAATTGATAAACTGTCAATTAAATGAACACATAGTAGGAAATCAATGGGAGTTCGGGAAAAGATTGTTCTTCTTTTCCATTCTACCATTTATAAAAGATCTGACCAGAAAAAATGAAATACCATGTTATACAACCTGGCGCCGTGACAACTGAAAGACAAGAAATTGATTTTAAAGAACGGAAGAAAAAAAACCAAAGGCATGAAAAAGGCCTAGAAAAATAGTTGTTCTTCCACAGTAATGGTACTTCTTTCCTTAGTAATTTCGGTTCAATAATATCATCGTCAAAATGAGGCACTATCTACTTCTACTGTATTGACATTCCAAAAAGGCAAGAAGTGTTCTAAGCAATAAAAACAGTGGAAAAAAATCAAAAAATGAGAATCTCTTCCTAGAGATATTTGATGTGACTGGTTTACATTGTTCTTCAATTAGAACTCAATGTTAAAAGCCTGCCTGCTCAAAGTATATAATTCCAACTTCATTATCATCAAGTGAATGGTCTCTAATTGAATGATATTATACCAATTCCTCTGCTGGTGTATGCATTTA
The DNA here is from genome assembly GCA_033118115.1 of Pharyngocirrus eroticus. Taxonomy (NCBI): domain Eukaryota; kingdom Metazoa; phylum Annelida; class Polychaeta; family Saccocirridae; genus Pharyngocirrus; species Pharyngocirrus eroticus. The sequence continues at coordinate 2,870 of JAVSBT010025565.1, forward strand.
CTAAATAGATACTAGTATACAAAAATGTGTGCATGAATATTTATTACCTGCTTCTAGAATCCCAGATTTTCCAACAAAAACTTAATTTTGAAAGAGGAATATTTTTTGACAAAACGTCTTCAAATATGAGCAGACAAAAAGAATCATTGATCAGGAATAGGGTTTTTGAGATGAAATGGTGATATCCAATGTAACAGAAGCAAATCATAGAGAGATTTATGATAGTAATAGAAGTAGTCAGATTGGTTTTTTGGATCAGGAAATAGTCAATCTAGTGGTATTTGTGAGAGCTTTCTTAGATTCTTTATTCAATATGTGATAGGCTTTGGTGATTTGACAGGAAAGTTATTGAGTTCATTTTTTTTCTTTAGTTTTTTTTCTACTATCTGGTCTTCTTTTTTTCTTTAGAAGATTCAATGTTAGTTTCAAGATTAGGGGAATTAAATGATAGAGAATTTCTGTGGTTATATTTTGTATTCTGATGTGTTTCAGATGTAATGAGACGTGTGGTTTTTTAAATTCTTTATAATTTTATTTTCTATGTGAGTTCATATTTCATCCTCCTGTATTGAGCTAAATACTGCCACTAGAGAGAGTATTTCTCTACAACATAGATATCTTTTCAAAAAATATTTCATCCTGTTTCACGAACAGATATGATTGAATGTGATGAATGTCTCAAGACGTTTAACCCCCAATCTAATCCAGGAAAGTTAAACATTACGACCCACCAAGATCCATTAGCAAGTTCAAAGAGGTTTATTTTTCCTCAAACACATTTGACAGATGGGAAGAAAATGTGTCATTTTAGAGATTCACTCCTATAAATGAGGTGTCATAAAAACTTCTTGGAAAGACTCTTCTGAATGAAGTCATTGTTGATAATGTAGACTTCTGGGGTAAATGTTTGCCTTGCAAAGGACAGAAGATGGAGTATGTACTAAAATCTTAAAGTTTCTGCTCTATCTGTCATTTAGGGGGGAGGGTGCTTTGTATGTGACAAAGCCTATTCAAGGATTTATTTGTGCTAGAGATTAAAAGTTTAAACTGGTGTTGGCTTATTTAGTGTCTCAACTTACCGAAGGACAGGTCATTGCTTTTGCTGGATCCGGAAACTTCAATGACACTATGTATATCTTTAATCAGAATTTTTGCAATAAACATCAATTTTATTTACTCCACATTATAAATACTTGTAAATAGTTTTCATGAGAACAATTGAAAGAATTGCATTTCATGAAATTGACAACAGTCAAACCTTATATTTTTTATAAGGCCATATGCCACATTCTACCTTTCCATCTCAGTCTGATGAGTATTCTAACCACAGTAGGCCTACCTCTATTTTGCTGCTATTTTTTTTCCTAAGGAAATGTACACATTGATTCTGATCATTCAGAATACATTCATGTTTTGTCAACTTAATTGGAGACTAACCCAAGTTGAATGTCTGATGGCTAGCAGCCTCCATCAAAGGCAGGTATTTAATTGTATTTGATAGACTCATCCTATGTATCTATCAAGCCTAACATTTCCTGGAAGAAGCTGATAGCCATACATTGCAACATGCAAAGAAATAGTAAGACTTAACAAGGCATAAAGAGATTGACTCAACTTGAGGAATGTCAACCAAGTAAGTTGATTTGGTTTAGGCAAGTCTCATTTTGTGTAATATACACTCTAATATATTTAAGGTGCAATCCACTGAATTTTCAACATAGCACATTTAACTATTTTTTTCCCATTTTTTTTTTTTTTTGTGGTTCTTAATCTTATGGCTGTATGGATATATTCAAGTTCATTTTCTTTACATCGTTTTTGCATTGTTACACACTAATTATTGTATACCTGAAATTCACTATTATTCTAATCAGTTCTAAATATTATCAGTGAAAATCTTTGCCTAATATTTTCATACTATAATTAATACATACTAGATGGCTGCACCAATAATAAAAAAATAACCTGACATGATGTAAATGTAACTTATGGTTTATACTGTGACATTTTTTCTTCTAAAATGTTGTGATTTGATCTTGCTCAAAGCGTCTACATTGTTCAGTCCCAATTTTAGATGAGTCTTTTCTTCCTGAAACTTCTTAATTACAGCAAGTCTTTTCCCATTGGGCAATTTCCATTATATTGCACAACATGTTTTTCTCTCTCAGTGAAATTGGATTAATTCTTCATTTACTCTTGTTTCTTGAGAAGGGGTGTCTGGAGAAAAGTCACCCTTAAGACACACAAACCAGACACACCATTTTTAAAACACAAACTTCTTTGTGAAATAGATAATTCTTTTCCAAAAACTCTCTATTTTCCCCTACCAATTAAGTATGCAAGTTGTTCAATTTTTTGTTGGTGTTTTTTTTTTTTTCTTTTTTTGAGTGTGTAATTTGCTGTTATTTGATATGCCAAATGACGGTACCATGGTATTTCATTACAGCGATTCAATATATTTCTTGTGAGTGTTTTTTGTTCAGAATTCCAAATAAAAATCCAATTCACTTTGATATGATGTCATTTTTGCTTGTACATGTACATGTATTTCAATTTTTCAATTTTGAATTGGAAAGTAAGCAAAATCTCACCTGTTACCTCCCTTCTACCGAGGAGAGTTAATGGGTAAAAGTATTTTAATTGGTCTTTTTTTAAACAAGTTAAAAAAGGATTTTAATACTTGACCAAGAGACTTAGTTTGAGGGTTGTAGGCTGATTACTGGATCCAATTATAGGGAGATCCCAAAGTTAAGTGTGAATTGTCCCGTGTTCTTTATCAGCGTCTTTATCATAATTATTATCATTGTCCTATCAACATGCTAAATTATAATTTCCAAATTATTTTCTTTAAAAAAAAACAAAGACATCCTACCAGTACCACTATGTAGAAAGTTTGTATCAGACTATTATATGTTCTGTGTAATGTTTCATGACAGATACATGGCCTCCTGTCAGTATAGTACAAATAGATTAGCAATATTTACCTTTTTCACATTGTTTCAAAACAATTTAAAACAAGGAATTATGTTTTCAAGAGGCTTATGAAGATGGGGTAATTTTCTTTGCTCTGTTTGATTTAGCTTTACTTCAGTAACAAGTGGCTGTTTTTTTTCTGGCATTCATTCAATCAAGGTCTAGTTTAGTACTGTATTTGAGATTGAGCTCTGCTATAAAACCCTTTCACATTTTGTCTCTAAGTCAATTGCCATGTACTTCTAGTTATTGAGAATGGCACTTGGTCTACAGGGAATAGTTTTTCTGTACTAAGCCATTTTCAGATGAAGCTCTGCAAAGAATTTAAAAATCCTACACAGGAAATGAAGAAAATGACTGATATATGACATGAATTTTTGGCAGAATCTGTCAGTGTTCCCTCATGATGATCTCATATGGGACCATACAGTAATCAACCTATTGTTGTTTTTCATTTTGTTTGTTTGATAGTTTGAACAATTTTAGGATGGTACACAGATTTTGCCTAGCAAACTGTAGAGACAGGGAGATGTGTTTTTTTTCAAAGCAAAACTCCTTCCTTCTTTCTGTCTGCCCATTTCTCTCTCTCTCTCTCTCTCTCTCTCTCTCTCTCTCTCTCTCTCTCTCTCTCTCTCTCTCTCTCTCTCTCTATCTCTCTCTCTCTCTCTCTCTCTCTCTCTCTCTCTCTCTCTCTCTCTCTCTCTCTCTCTCTCTCTCTCTCTCTCTCTTCCTTGCTCTCTCTCTCTTTCTTTCTCTCTCTCCTCTTCTACCTATAACAATGCCTTCAAATTTGCTGTATAATAGGAATTTTACTAAATAATGAATCTGGAGACTTTAGTTTTAAGTTATTACATAATTACAACTACATGTATAAATAAGATCCCATACCACTATAGAAATATATCAGTCATGATAACATGCCTTAATCATGCCATGGAATTTCCAGGAAAGAAAAGAGTTAAATCTAACATGCAATGCCACTTATAGAGCACCATGGCATGACATTTGTACAAACTAGGAGACAAATTGATATTGGAAAAGAAAAGGCATGTCGTTTTTCACAATGGTAGACTTGAACACTACCAATGACGTTTCATCAAGCTACTTCAGTCAGGAGCTATAATTGCCAAACTGGCTTTTTTTAGTCCTAGTATGATGACTATTTTGATAGCACACATGCCCAATTGGTTTCTGTCATGCCAAGGCATTTGATTTGAAAGTAGTCTTTGATTTTCTGGCTTGTTCTATTAGTGTCTCTTTTTATGACTGATAGGTGATTGCACTTTTTTTATTCTTCTTTCACAGAAAAAGGAAAACAAGACCTTACAGTGTAACATCTTTTACATGACCTTGGTGATGGTGAAAATGCAAAGATCCTCCAAGTATCTCTGACCCTAAAACATACAAAACTATGAACTCTTACCCCCCCCCCCCTCCTTTACTCTTTTTCAACATTAAAAAGAAAGCTTCAGCAGTGTTTAGTCAAACTTTGTTTTTGCAGTAATTATATAATTCATACTGAGAATCCAGGGATGATCTCAACAAGATCAACCCCAGAAGTCTCTTGTTTGGAATACATTATGTTGAAGGATGAGGATGTAACCATTTGATAGACATGATCCACATAAGTCACACACAGTAAAATATTAACTTCAAACAAGGCAAATCATTTTACTTGTGACAACACTAAAAATGAAGTCCAAAAATAATAGCTCCAGGTGCCACAGCCTTGGTAACACAATGGTGAGGAGTGAAACTATTGATATTGCTGTACTTTTTGTGTGAAAATACTCATATATCAAGGTTGGACTAGGAGCTACTATTAAAGATCTGCCTTTGATCTCAGAGGTCCTTTTTAACCCTCAGATTCTATGCATCGGAAGCTTAAAGTAGATATCATGGGGCTTGTTAGTGCATAACATTACATCTCTAAGAACCATTCTGGAAATCCAGGCAGACTCATTGCCAAAGGTGTCTGCAAGCGGAATGGAAATATTTTTAAATCTTATAATGGAGGAGGATATTGCTGTCTACAGAGATACTAGTTTTGAATAATGGTGTGAAAGGCTGCACAGTTAGGTATATAGATGGCTTTTTAAAGGATTTTTGTATGGGTAGGAACACCATTTTGATCTCGCTCTTGGAATACATTTGATTTTGAATGAATTGATATGTAGAAGTCTTGAAATAAAAATGGATCATTTTGACATTTAATCCATGGGGATAGATACTATGTGAAGCTTTTCTTAATTTGGTTTTGATGAATTGCAATTTGGTCTATCTAAAGATTATAGACAAGGAGTAGTCCAATTTCCATGCCTAGCAACTGGACCGGCTTGACTCAAGCTTTTGTATGAAATACCCTCCAGTGTATGGAATAGAGTATGCATCCATAATTTTGTTAGATGACAACATTTTGTTATATATGGCCTCATAAACCATGTTAATTAGACATGTCTCAATTAATTGTATAGTGACATTTTCATTTATAAAATATAATTTTGGATAATCTACAAGATGACCAAAAACCATCACAGTTTTTCAATGTCATTGCGCACCCTTGGTAATGACATCTTGTGGCAAACCCTTTAGAGCAATTAATTGTTAGGGGAGGGGAGGGGGGATAGAAGTTTATGAGAAGAAGAATTATTCCTGGAAAATTATATAATTGCCATCTGCATGTAACACTGTTTATTTCCAGTGTTCACAACGGTTACATGCATCTTAAACTCTCTAATGAATTTAGGTAGATATAGATGATGAAAAATCAACTGTTCCGAATTATTCATTCCTATGCTGTCCACTGTAGAACTCTTTAGAAGCTATTAGCAAATCCATTCCATGTGATGGATTGGTAACAAGTCCTGTGGTTGAGAACACAATGGTGATTTTTTTCTGTGTTAACATTAGCAGACGACATTTATCATCAGCAGTGGCTAGGTGGGTTATGATTGATCTAGTATTGTATTGTATCATATAGTTATGCATTCTTTATATTTTATTATTGTAGGAAGATTGAGAATGATATTTTGAAGAAAAGTTAGTTCTTGGTTGTTTTGGATTTTTATTTCGATAAGCATATAGCTATTATGTACGTATGTGGCATAGTATTATGTCTTCTACATTTATAATATCTGAATGTCTTCTTTATGTATAGCTCTTTACAAAATTCAAAAATGTTATTTTAATTCATGTCCTTTGAATATTTTATTGCAACCCCAGTCCCTGATTTTGTACACAAATGTTCCAAGAAGTCAAAGTAATAAAATTATTTGAATCAAATGCATTTTTGGGAAAAAGTTCACATGTGAAAAGTTAAATATATTTGTGATCTCTTTTCACCTTTTTTTATATTATGTATTGAATATTGGTTTATAAATGGAAAATAAGAGCATATGAACTAACATGAATGAACAAAATACTGGAGGAAAAAACAGATATGCTGTGTAAAAAAAAGACAAATGGCAAGCTGGAGGCTGTTAGCTTTTGACAAATACGGTAGCTTCCTTTACATATTGACCTCATTCCTCTGATTGTGAAAAAAAAGTCCCCTGAAACATTGGATCAAATCCAGATAGAGCTTGGGGTATTATAAAAGTACAGAGACAGCGATATGTTCAGTAAGAATAAGTGTTTTTTTTTTCAAATGTTTCATTAAAAAGACAACATTCATACTTCTAGGTAGACTTGAAGTTTTGCATAATTGTAATGACAGCTGTAATAAAAACATCAATACTCAGGTGGGGAAACTAGTACTTTTAAGGATATTTATTTGCTTTATTTTTGATTGTCACTCGCAGTCACAGTAGAGTGCATTAGTATTTGTGTTGAACACCTGTATGAAAATGGATGTAAAGCTATACTCATATGAGATCATGATCATAATGAAACACTGTTAGGCAGAGTAAAGATAGTCAAGAAATCCAACCGAACTCAAATATCTTTATATAATTTTGTATTCATTTGTATACAAATGAATATGGAACAAGTCCTAATATTAATATACTCACACAATGACCATGATATGAATATGGTAAACATTCTAGGGGTTTATTAGGAACTTCATTCATTAGAATAGTCGATATATTTAATGACAAATGTAAGCTTTGAAAACATTTTTTGTAAAACATATAAATTTGATTGTGGATCTAACATTTTTGTAAATATAGCTGGTCATTATTTGAACCATTCAAGTCATAATCAGCATTTATAAGTGACAATTATTCATATTGTTAAGTATAGAAATGTTATTACAAATCAGTTATGTGAAATTTATTTTGAGATCATTTGGATTCATTCTTTGGATGTAAATGTATTATCCAGGATAATATTAATTTTTAAAGAATAACATTTGTTTGGGTTTCTTTCTGTTGTTTTGCAACTAAAATACCTTTGATGCAGGTAAGTAATATTTTAGCTAAATGTACCTTAAACTTTTAAGCGGTGTTTAATTAATTATTTTATGGTCAAAAATATATTCTGCCACTAAGAGTCAGACTATGGTCCCACAACAGTGGGCTATTGAAATGTTACTTTGTGTTGGTTAGTTGTTCCATTGAGAAAAATGCATGGAATCACTTACCTTGATTAACCAAGCAGTTTGCTATACAAAATTGCTAAAATGCTATGCAAATTTCAACAGCTTTAACATTGCAGAGATGCAAACTGCTATGCAAAATCCCAAAAGTGCTAATAAACTTTGAGTCACTAAATTACTCCCTGAAATGTATAGTGATTCTTGATGTTTTATATTGCATATATATATTGCAGGAATGTTGTTAGGGATATAGAGGTTTTAGATAATTAGGAAGGAAACAAACAGCTGACAAACATCCTTTCTAGAGGAAAATTTGACAAAATCTATTTGTGATTTCATTTGCATGATTTATTTAGAAAGGTACAAACTACTATATTTTGGCTTTAGTTATGTTCAAATTGTCAATGTGAATCAGAGTCTGCAAGTATCTGGGAAATAACTTTTATGGTAATAGACTCAGACAAGCTAATGGGGGCTGAAACTCAAGCACATCTCCTTAAGGGAGTAAGGTGTGCTTCCTCTTTTCATCTATAGGGCATTAACTCTCTCTTAAGGTTTTATGTACTTCAAAATTACATCCAAGTTGAGCAAAAAATCTAAAAAGAATTTAAAAGCTTCAAAAGAAAATGCATTGGAAACAGTTTCTTTTAGGTTTTTTTTCTCTAGTAACAGACAAAATTGTCTGGTTTGTAAATCTTGTTTGAGAATGGAAGAATGTCAATTCAAGGTCATTAAGGTCGTGTCTATTTTTGTTACAAAATGGGTTCAATATCTTAAAAGTCATGTTTCAAGGGAGGACATATGTGGTCTAGATAGAGAATACATTTGACAAAAATCAATATGTTACTCTTTCTTTGTATTCATCAGTCAAATCTATGACCCGTAATATAGAAAATTGAGAAGTTTATAACATTTATTGGATCTTGGGCCTAAGGTAACATGAAACTCAAAGGGATTGGGGTCCTAATCAAGCCATTGTCATATAAGAGGATATATTGTGTGTATTTTTGGTGTACTTAACTTATTCCATTCTTGAATGTGTAGAGATTTTTCAGTTTTTACCATGGTAACACAAAATGCAATGCCATGGCAACACAAACTACAGACTGGTTGTATTCTAGCATATATTTGAGGAGAAGAATTATAACCTGTGAAACAAACTTTTCATTCGTTATTTGGTGTAAATGTATTCAAGGCAATAGAATTAGAAACACATAAATTAGACTACATTTTTTTAATCAATAAAAGTATGAATTTAATGTTGCCATGCAAAATCATTCATAAATCATGTATTTTTTTTCAACAAAATAATCTGATTTATTATGGTAAATCGCTTTAGAGGTATTTGATTCGATAATTTTGTTGAAATCCGCCGAGTTCAAAGCATTTTCTGAGACCAGTGTCAATTTGATGAAAAAAGTCACACTCTTTGAATAATGAATTTGATTATATGTTTATCTAAATCTTTGCATCTTTCTGATTTGAATTCATGTTCAATTATTGTTAATACCATTTACAGATGTTTCCACACCTTTAATGATATGATTGATGTTCATTTCAACAATCAGCCAATCAATCATATTTGTTGCCATCAACCTTTGGACCAGAGAATTGCATCAGTGGGTTATTGATTAACTGTATTGATGGGTATGATTCATTTCTCAAGGACACACAAGAAGCAAAAACCTGTAACACTTGTCAATTTCATAGTCATAGGAGTGAAATTGATCACTGTTGCTATGTTGATACTACTTTTTTGAATTGTTTCAAAATAAATGTTAGTCCTTTTCAAAAGGCATAACTGTCTTTTTACAGAATTGCCATGTTCTATTTCTCTTGAATGCACCCCCCCCCCCCTCTATGAAAATGTGTCCACAGATAAATGTATACTAGTACATGCCTGTACTGTTTTAACATACATCTGGTTGTATAAAATGCACAATGATCTCATCCTTTAATTGATATCAGTTCATGTGGCTCAGTAATTAAATGAAAACTTCCTTTTGATTCATGATGCCTTGTTTGATTGGTCTTTGTTGATACAGGAAGTATATTTTGCTGTAGTCCTACTGGAACGAGATGTCATCATCAGTCACATAATTGATATACAACATAACCATCTAATATTGCACATTTTGCTAATTATCTATGTATTTTATATTTTCAGTTATCTACCACAAACATGGGTTTGCTACAAAAAGCTTGAAAATAATTCACAAGTCTTCCACCAGGTGTCACAGTCAAAGCCTTGCTAATGCAGAGGCTTGACCTTGGCAGAAAGCAGTTACCATGGGCAACAAGTTATGTGCACCTTTGTGGAAAAAGAATTACAGAGATGAAGATCATCCTTGGGCCCCAAAGAAAGATTCTCATCTCTTGAGGTAAAGAAAATCAGCTGCATTTCTATTTTCACCTTCTGATACCTGATAGAACTTTTGTTTAGGCTATAATATAAAAACAAACGCCTCTGTCCCTAATTTAAGAACCAACCATCCAAGCCTGTTTCCACTATAGGCTTTTTAAATACTCGATGCCATAAGGGACAGTAGCAATTGTGACCTGTATGAAATATCTTTCATACATATTCCGTTTTGATATTAAAGATTTTATGAATGATTGACCTTATCTATTCTAATTGTATAAACTATTTTTCTCCTTTCTTGGCCTATGAAGTCTCAAACATTGCCATCTCACAATCAGGCCACACTGTTTTAATTTATATGCTTCAAGGGATGAATTCAATTTAAATTTTGACCCAACTCAGTGCATGTATATCTGCAAGAAAGTTATTTTACACTCTATCTCTTTCACGCAATATTCAGTCCCAGCTATTAGTGCAAACTAATGGTCCCATTACAGGCTTTAAAAAACCCTCTAACATAAATAATAAGCTGTAATATCCTGTACATCATTGTTTACCCTAAGGCGTTCCCTTAACAAGTGACTGACATCAAAGCTGTTAGTTTTGGCTTGTCTCCTAATCTTTTCAAAATATTTATGGAAGAAAATCTATGGACAGAATTGCCTTTGGCTGTCTTGTATAAATCTGGCTGTTTTTGTTAACAGGGAAAAAATGACATCTGTTTTTGACGTCCAAATTTGGAAACAAAGTAGTCGTACAAGGAGAGGTGTTTTTTCTATACAATAGGAAAGATTAAATATTTTATCAGGTTTTCTCATTGATTGTTATTGAATATTTGAAAATGTTTTATTAAATCTTTGAATAATTCATAAAAGAGGTCACTCTTTTATCATATCATACATGTATATCCATTATTTTCAATATTTTGAAAATAAGCAATGAATGTTTAAATGTTATAAAAACAAAACAAATGGTTTGAAAAGTTCCCCTTTAAATTGTTGATAATATCATATACCTGAATCTTATGCTGGACCACTCTATTCGTATAACAAAAATGTTTATTGCACATGTCTGCAAAACTTTTAAGCCCTTCATCATATAAGAATTTTTTGTCTATAAGTATAAAGTACACATATTTCCCATTGCTTGTATATCTTAGAAGTCCTTAAAAGTCTTTTCTTGGTGGAGAGGTAATGAAGATGTTTTTGAGATGAGTTTCATGTCCTTATAATTGACCTGAGTCTATTGCTAGAAAATCAATATGGCCGCTTGTCATGAAACCTCAACATTTAACTCGATACACTTGTCTTACAATGCAGGCACTTTTATTCAAGTTGTCTAATGCTATAGATCCAATGTCAATTTTTAAAAGGCTTATTTTTATAAGTAAACCAAAAGGATGAACCATGGTGTGCCTTGTAACATTGCACTTATTCAAAGTATTTATGTATGTACACTTACATAGTTATTGTTCTAGTATCATCTACTTCTCCCTAAAATGCAGATGGGAAACAATGTTCACCTTTAAGTTTGTTGATTTCCCCATTCTTCCTTTTTTCATTTCCCTTAGATGTCAGATTTATAACATCCTATATTTTTACATAAAGCATTTTACTATGAAGTAGTTTGAATCTTCCATAAGTCCTTGTAATCTCAATGTTTATGGCATTATACATGTAACAATCCAGCAGTGGTAGGAATTGTTCCTCTCAATTTATGACTTCATTTTCCAATAAATCCAAGACTTATGATTACTTGCTTCCTTCCGATCCAAAATTTATTACAACCCAGTCAAACATATCTTTCAGAAAACCCACATAACAACTTATCATGCTGTAAGTTGTACCTTTTTGATTAATCCCTACTTATCTTCTGCATTTTACTTTGCACATTTAAGACCATACTATCAGTGAAGTAGTTTCATTTCGATACAAAAAGAGTGCATGAAGAAAAGGTGCCACTGTAGTAAATTTACCAAGGGTAACAGTATTTCTTCTGGGACGTTAAACATCATGAAATGTTCCTATAAACAAGGGATGAAAGATTGGGAGTTCCATTTGGTAACTGCCTGTTAACATTTTTAAAGCTAAGCTATTCGTCTCCACAAAGCCTCTCGAGATGTCACATCTCTACATTATAGTAATTAATTTTTTGCTAAATCAAGATTTAAAATCAGTAACAGTCAACTTTGACATCCTTGAGGAAATTGTTCTTCTATTCCATGGCTGTCTCACTAATGCATCCATGGCATTATCCTTTCATTTCTGGGACACCTCTGAGTATTGATTTTAGGTTCTGTTTCATTGAACACAGAATAATTTTTCGTTCAAAGGCTTTGCTATTATGCTTTCATCCTCAGATGATTTGAAAACATCAGAATCAGTCCATACATTTAATATCAAATGTGTTTTACAGCAGACTTTTTTGTCTTTACCTAGATGCCTTCAATACTGTATCTAATGTCAGCAGATGCTATCAAGGGGTGAAATCTTTTGTTGCTTCATATATATCATTACTATTGATATATCAATGCAAGTACATGTATATAACCTTTCACGCAAGGTGTCAGATAGTAAAAACATGAGTCTGTAATCATCATGATTGCTGTTTAAGTAGAATATGAATGTCACAGAACCAGGGATACATGCTTGGTACATAATATTTGTGACATTACTTGAGTTGAAATTATTACCCAAAAGAAATTTAAGTAAGAGAACATTTGACTGTCGTTATAAGCAAGTCATTTGCTTTCTCTCTGTCTATTTATCCACCCATTTATTTTACTGGATATTACTTTATTCTCTATCTGAATAAAAGAAATCACTATTCTAGGAGATGGAAAACTCCGATTAAATAACCTTTGTTTGCGGAGTAGCGCCCCTTCGACTACAGTTCTAGTTCCTTCATGACATGAGAGCATGGAGGAAGCCAACTGTCAAATAGGGCTACAGCCCATATAATGATAATTATAACAATAATCTATCCGAATAATCTAAATTTTCTTGAGAAATGTTTCAACTATAAATAGCAAGTTTATCACTGGTTATGACATCTCTGCATATGGGCTCAGAGGTAGATTATTTTTAAACAATTTCAAGTTATTGTTTTATCAAAGATGATTCCCAAATCACTATGTTGTCATGACATTTCTGTATATGATTTTCTGAATTTTAATAGGAATTTTTTTTATGATTTTATTTATTATAGTTTTTGAATGTTTTCTTGTAGATTCAGTGAATGGTTTTTTTCTTGGGCTCTTTTTACTTAAACATGAAGCCTTTCAACAAAACATGTCTTCAGTCTGCCATTCCCAGACTGCCTATGGTAAAACTACAACGCGTCTGTATGTTAATGCAATAAAACCAAATTGACATCACTGATAAGTTTGAGAAGAGACAAGTCTAGCTGACTTGAATACTCTCCAAGCTTTCATAAAAGAGCTATTCCATTCCCTGGAGAGTAGAATTTTCTGTCAAGCAGTTTCAAAAACTCTATAGCCTTCCAATGTTTACGTCCTTCCTGATTTCTTTTACCATTGAAAATAAGCCCCTAGTGAATTTCCCATTCAACAACCCTTGCTAAAGCTTCAATTTGGTTGCCATAGCAGCCTGTCCTTAGCTTCAAGGGTGTTGTCTATGATTCTCTCAACACTATAAAATTTCAAGCTGTTTTTTTTATTTACCATTAATTGTTGGGTTGTTTTATTTTTGCTGGAGGCATCTTTTTATGACATAGTAACTGTATACCCTATGTTTATTTTAAATTCATAAATCATTCCAAGATTTGAGTCAGAAAAATTCAAGAAATCAGGGTAATGGTATAACCCTTCAATTCTTACAACATGCAAATAAAAGCATCAGGGTATCAATTACGAAAAATATATATATGTAAATAAATTAAATAAAGAATGTATAAGCTGCTAAATTTCCATAAAAATGTCAAGTCATAATGATAACTTGTACTTTTATGGACTTTTTTCAGATTATGGGCAGAGATATTTGAAGTAAGAGAAGTAGAAGCTGAAATGTGCTGGGCGAGGGTTTCAGATGATGTTGTCCCTGTAAATATTACATGTATTCAAGATACTCCTGAAACAGTCTTCCAAATCACAGCTTACAACAGACATGTAGAAAAAATATTTGATGTCAGACTTATTCAACCAGGTAAGAATTCTTATTTTGAAACAATAATGATTGCCATAAAATGAATATTATTATTATTTTTTCATCAAATAAAGTGAGAAATTAAATGTGCCTTACAATATTTGATTTCAAATGCAGCTATATCAGATACTGACTGTACTCTCTAATAAGCCAGACTGTATTATCAAGGAAATGGTAAAAGCGGAAAGATTTTTAAATGTTACCGCCTTAATCAGCATGTATCTAGTTTTTACACATTTATGATGACAAACTGATTATTTTTTATCTCATAAATATTCCTGATTTTAAAATTCTACACTGTGCCTAGCAATGTAAAAGGACAAAATAAAGTCATTTAGCATTCTTCAATTACCACTAGGTGTCAGCAGTAAATATTTTCGCATTACAAATTTCTAAACCAGCAGTTTACATGTATTTACAGGAACAAGAATCACACAAGCGTCTGAATGCTTTGTTCATTGGAAAGACTCTAGGAGAGAGAATGAATGGGGGCTTAATTTCACCACTCCAGTAGATGCAAGAAGGTTCCGTGACTGTTGTATGGTATGTATTAAAAGTTTATTTTAATAATATGAAATGAATGTTATCTCTATCGGTACAACAGTGTTCTCTTGTCATTAAGGATACAGAAGTCAAGATGAAATATTTGTACATTTTATAACCAATGTGGACTAAATTGACTACGCCTTTTCACAAAAAAAAGTGTCCAAAAAATATTGGATATGACAGAGAGCAAGTGTTTATGCAGTAATTTAAAAAAAATAGTCAAACCATTTAGCATTTTGGTAAACAATTTGATACTTGTAAATAAATAGATTTTTATTCATGGACAAACTTTACATGATTTTTGTATTGTTGTGAATAAAAATTCTCAAAATCAATTGTTAAAGAATAACAAGAGATTTTTAAAACATGTGAAATAACGATATGCTTTCAGAAAACTCATAAGGATTCTACAATCATTAGCAAATCAATGACTTCTCTGTCCATAAGGATTCTTCAAGTTGATGGCACACATGTTTGCATTATCATTGTCTAGTGCATCTGTTAAAAAGTGTCTTCTAGTCTGATGTTCATTTATATAATAATGTATATAAGCAAAGCATAAGTATGTGTTCACTATCAAATTCATAGCCAACACAGTTTATTCTTTTCAATATCAATAAAGATTAAGAATTATAGTGCTTTTACAAATGAAATTCCAGCCCTTGGAAAGCTATAATTTTACATTTGAGGACTATAATCTGGAAGTTGCATGAGTGGAGCTAAGCCTAATGGTTTTATTTTTTCTTTAAGAATGGGATTTGGGTATGATTGTTTGTAGCAGTTATTGTTAGATAATTGAAAAGATATTGAATTGTTGTTTAATTGTAAGGCATTGAAATCCAGGCCATTGGTTCACTAGTCAGTGTTATTTTTGTTCTTTTGAAAAACATTAGCTTATATTAAATGTCTACATTTTCATATAAAATGTCAATATTTCGTACATGCCTCAATTTTTTGTTTACTTTGATAATATTCTTTTCTATATCATTATGATAAATATCATGTTTTAAAGGTAAATTCTTTCAGATGATAACGCATTTGAGCTGTATGGTTTCTTCTTATTGATAAACTTTTTATCATCAAATGAAATCCTGTATCAGCAAATTTAACTTTTGACTGGAAAGTTTCTTTGTCTTAGCTTTCAATATACTGGATGGATGAATCTACATGCGACTATGAATTTGAGAATTACCATTTTGAAATCAAAATTTCTGATTGTCTGAGTTTATTACACATTCTAAATAATTGAAAAAAATTCTATTACTTCTGACAGGTAGCTTTCACATGCTATACAAATCACAGCAGCAGAGTTACAAACTATGAAAAACAAATTTAGATTTATCATTCTACAGTAGAACCAAAGTTTGAGGAGATTGTTTACATGCATTGCCAAAAACGAGCCAAGATTTATTATTAATTATACAATAACAAAGTACCTGAAATGATTAATTGTAAGCAAAATCTTTCTGAAAATTAGTACTATTACTTTCAAAAAATAATCAATAGTTTTAAGACAGATTTTTGGTCTCACAAGTGTAAAATAAATGCAGTTTATGAAATCCTAATGGATTTAACATGGGCTTTAACATGGGAAATCTGCCTTGGCTCCAATATTTTGACATAGCAAGTACTTCATGACGTCTCAACCTTTCCTAGATTGCTTGGTCATTTGATTATATTACACATAATAAAATAATTATGTAGAATGATATATCTCAACGTGGACAATTTGACTATGGAACATTTTCACCAAATATGTAAAGAAAATCACTTTTGATTTTCAAGTGTGAAATTATACTAATTACATTAAACTTTTGTATTTTTACAGACTATCGATATTAACCGAAATCTGTTGATGTCCAAATACAATATTGCAATTTCCAGTTAAAATGTATTCATATATTAGTTTATCCTTTGATGAAGCCACATATTGACAGTGTAAATATTCTCATTTGATCCTTTTTGCTCTTGGAACTCACCTTTTTTATCCAAGCTCTCCATATTTTAAGGACAAATGTCCTTTTCAGGATAAGTCAATTGTAAACTTATTCAAAGGAAAGTTTCCAGGATCTGTGTAGAATGCTCCCCCCTTTTTTTAAATTTATGAATTTGCCTTGTGACATTGGAGCCTGAAACTGACTTGTATATACAAAAGGACATAGAAAAAACAAAAATCAATAATTTCTGCATGCAGTTCAAATGATCCAAGCCCTAATTCATCAATTATTGAATATTATATACCTTTCAGTCATTTTGTCAAATTGTACATTTTTTATTTCACTGTCATGGGATCTAGAAATTCTTTGTTTTTATGTTTTACAAGGCCACCAAGTAGTAACCAAAAATATGAAATAATTTTTGTCAATTAAATGATTGCAAAATCAAAATGAATTATGAGTTGAACCACATTTTTAAAAAGTCAATAAGTCTATTGATTTGATCAGAAAAAAAATGAGATTTTGAATCCGCTGGCACTAGTAGTTATATATGACGAGAAATGTGTCAATCAATAATCTTCAATGCTTCTTATATACAATGTAGAGCTGTACTTTGGGAATTCCAATGCGACATTCTACACTGTACATACTAACTACACACATGCTTACTGGATTATAGTCTACAGAAATATTAATACACTGGATATTAATATCAAGATCTTGCTACTAGTACTACACTTTCTGTGTGTGGTCTACCTATTGGGGGTTACAGTGGACATAATCTTTCATTTAGCATGGATTTCTAATTCTTATTTTATGGATATGATATTCCCATGGAGGACTCTACCACCAAAAAGGTAACACAGCAATATGTTAAAATCTTCTATAGGACTACATCTTTATGGTCAATGATTTTTAAATCTTTTGATTGGTTAACAAATGTTTACATTTATCAAGTAAGAAATCTAAATCTTGTTTCACCATGTAAAATATGATATGTCAAATTTCAAGACAGTTGAATCAAACTATGATACATGATAGTATAGCTAACTTGGTTATATTCCAACCAAAAACTAGCTTATTATTTTGGTTGAAATTTTGCAACCAGTCCACCTATTCAAGGTTTGATATTATGTCTTGGTTGGTTAAAAATTCTCCAGATGAGACAGTTCAATGTGAAAACATCATCAGTGGGAAAGCTAGATACTTTTACAACCTTCAAACCCAGGAATGCTTTATTCTATGAGTAAAAGGACAAAAATGGGTGTAACATACTCTTGATTATACTTATAGTAATGTCAAAGAAATGTATTACATGTTCAATTGTGTTTGGGGCCATTAGAAACAATGTCATATTTGATTATTGGAATGTTGATCTTGCCTATTAATGACAAATTTGAGTTAAGCACACATATCTATATGCCATTAATAGACGATTGTGTCAAGCTTGTCAAATTTGTATTGTTTACATTTTGTTATTAATTATGTTCCCAAGCAATGCTGTAAGTTTTTAATTAGGCTATTATTACAATAGGCTTCTCCTTACATTGATGAAGTAGAAAAATATTGAATGATATTTTCTTACATTGCTGAAGTAGAAAATTATTGAATGATATTTTCTAAACATGAATAACAGTTTCTAGTTACTTTAAAATGAAACAAAACGTTACAATTGAATAGTATGAAGTTGAAACCATGTATGTAGAAATGAATGAGGAAAGTCAATGAAACCTATTGAGTTTTCATCTAACTATTCTGTACTGCTCGGGACTAGAAGTGAGGCTTTCGCATTTGTCTATTAAATTTTAGATATTTATAATTCACTTCTAAATGATTAAAAACTATAATGCACCACAAAGTTTATGAAATAAAGATTTAAAACGTCCCATATCTACAAGAATACCAAAAATTATCAAATTTTGCCCACTTTTTGCCGGAAAATAATGTGCACTTATTTGGATTATCCTCACAACCATTATAGAAATTAATCATTTGTGCTCAATGTCAAATCAGCCTTGTGCTTACAATTGCTTTTGTTTAAATGAAAAATTAGAACAAAAGGACACCATGGCTATAGAACATAAATCTTTAATGTTATCAATATGCTGGCCATTGATACCATCAAATTACATGTATAGACAATTGCTTACTGTGATAAAGATATCTAGTCTATATGCATTATTACACTTCATGAATGGAAGAGATGGCTTTTAGTTTCATAGGTCTGTCATAGAATCTCAGCAAGAAAAAAATGGGTGTCGATTTAATTCTTGTATAACTCCACATACATTCTTGAGTAATGGCCAGTGAAACAAAGTAAACCCTATGTTATTAAGTCCTCCAAAATTTCATTAAGAATTTAGTAATTACTAATGTTTCTAATGCTTCAAACTTGATGGAAACCATCTACTATCTACACAACCATAGTATTTTATACTGCATTTCTTCGAATATTGTATAATTAAAAAGTCCTGAAAGAAATACTGTCTCTTTTCTATGTAAGAAAGTCTAAAAATCTATATTCTCTCAAGAATGTGGATTTGATAGAAGTTCTTTACTGCTTTTTGTATACAGCATCGACAATTACAATCCTTGAGGTGGAAGATGTCAATATCGACATGTATATCTCAGGGGTTTTAACACAGAAAGGGTTTTAAAGAAACCTTTCTTGTTAAGTGCTTCAGTGGTTTGAAGATTAGTATAACCATGCATGGGCGTTGATGTCTTGGAACAAATGTGAAAATTATGGCAGATTTTAAAGTTTGACAAATCAGCCATAATTGGCATTTTGTATAATGAAATCTTGCCAATACTAACTTGGGACCTTTCTCTGTGTCTCAGATATTGCTTTCACATTCACAAATATTTCAGATCAGCCTTTTTGGATTGTGTTAGATTGGTTTTGAACGTTTATTACGAATTGTGTAAAAGGGCATTGGTAAACAGGCCTAATATTCATCTTGCAAAGATATTTCTATTGAAGTTCATTTTTTTAGCTCCCAATCCTTAATTTAACATGGTTTTGACCATTTGAAGTTGTAATGAAAGCAATCCAAAGTACATTACAATCAGTGTAAACCTTTGGCAGTATACTCATTCTATGAAGTAGTTAAAATACCAAATACAAGACCTCACAAATCTCACACAGATATTTCCAATAAAACCAATAGCCTTGTATTTCAGTCAAAAGTTAGTCGCCCATACATTCAATTGTACTATTTCTCAGTCCTTTATTCTGTATAGTTCAGACTTTGTTATGGTTTAAAGGATTGCTGTTTCAAAGACTCTTCTATTAGATTCCATTGAGATTGCCATTATTGCCTTGTGAAATTGGAGTATTTTATTTGAGTCCATTGAGAGTATCTTTGTTGAGCAATTGTTGCCTTTGAGTATTCTAACCAAAGAACTTAATGTGGATTTCTTTGCTCTAACTGTAAGAGTTGTTTGCAGTTTGTTTACTGTTGTAACTTGTTTGATATATTTGGCATTTATGTGTGCTATAGGGTACTGTATAAGGATAGTTTCAATCTAGCCATCAATCAATTTAACCAACCAACTAGCCAACCAACCAACCAACTAATCAAAAAATCAAAGACTGTACAAAAGTGTACAATATCGGATGAAATGTTACATTACTTCATTCATGATGCCTTCCTTTGTATGGCTCACCTGCTTTATAAAACTGCAATATAAAGTCTTTCAAGTGCTGTTTGAGATATTTTGATGAAAATCATAAACCAATAAAGATTTCCAGGCTTTTATAGTGCATTGAGGTGGTACCATTATCATAAATCCTGAAATAATTTGATTTTTTTTTACAGCGGCATATGCCCAAATTGTTCAGAAAGGGTTCTCTTTCTTCTTTAAGAGACAGCATCAGAAAGGTTGGTCAAATATCCAGCAGATGATAATGCACTAACATTTCGGCAGAAAAATCTTGGCTTATAACAAATTAACTATTGATAACTCTTTATCTGTGCTTATTATTTTGTTCCTTATATTTGTAACTTGCTAAGTCTGTAAAGTGTATATTATTCATGTATATTTCCCCATTATTGAGATATCGTGAAATTGGATTTTCTCTCATCATATGAAGTTATGAGATAGAGTCCCATTTCTGCCTTAGAAAAAAGATCAAATCCCAATCTCCTTTGTCCCAATTTATTTACAGATTTTCCAATAACTCATCCATTTTGTCCAATAATTGTAGTGCCTTGCATAATGGAAGGTATGTAGTATGTACATGTACCTCTATTCTGAAATTGTTTGGGTTTATTGCAAAGGTTTGAAATATCATGGAGCGTTAGGAGGACATGTGTATACTATATTCATATTTTGCTTTTACAGAAAAACTTCAGGAAAATCGTATCTCGTCAAATATACTAACAGCCATATTTTTATTAATCTTCAGGGATTCTCATGATTTTTTTCCAGCTTGTTTCTTTATCTAATAACATCTTGTGTATTACCTGTCAACAACAATCCATTCCTTTAATAAAGGCATGTTCAAATCTCAAAGATAACTCCTTATTTATCCACAGAGTCCAGCTTTGCATAAACTCGCCAGAAAAGCTTCCTCATCTGGGTCGCTAAGACTAAGTCCTCCTAAGGTCTGTATCTAATAGAAATCCAAACACAACCTTCACCTATCCTTGGAATGGATACTACTTAGTTCCACCCTCACCTATCCTTGGAATGGATACTATTTAGTTCCACCCTCACTTATCCTTGGAATGGATACTAGTTAGTTCCACCCAAACCTATCCTTAGAATGGACATTTTATACAATATCATTTATAAACCTATCCCTTTTTTTCTCTAAACATTGTGAAAAAAGTATGCTTGGTATCCAAGAAACTACCCATATTTGTGGGTCCCTTTCATAGATGACAAAAGTCTATAGAATCAAACACCTATTTTGTTGTTGTTGTTGTTGTTGTTTTTTATCATAATGTTGTTGCACTACATTTAATTAGATTTACAAATTTACTCATACATATTTTCTCATTGTATTTTATTTCATTGCTTTATTTATTTTAATATTTATTGGTTTTGTAGCTTATATATCTCACTTTTTTCTTTGTGTCAATAAAAGTTTTACAAAACATCCATTTATATTGTATGTTTTAGTATTTTTATTGCATGCGAACATTTTCATATAATTATGTTGATTTAAAACCAACATAAGTTGCTATAATCTCTAGAAAGAAAATATTAAGAGCTTTCTAAACAAGTAAGAAAATATCAACTAGTATTAAGATTCTTCATAACAATTATCTAAAAGTATACTGTAAAGCTTCTAAGGAGATAACCAATAGTTACTAATGTGATTTTTCATTTATTTAATATAGAGAGTAAGAACCAGGAGAGCTGCTTCAAATCCGACATCACCCGTTACCAATCCAAGGAGAGCTATCTCCACCCCTGAAGAGCTGGCTTTTTATGACAGGGATGCCATTGAAGCGGGGTTTGTGGTCCCTCATTCTGTGGATAAAAGTCCCACTAGTTGTGACAGCCAATCACAGAAAAGTAGCATGAGTGGAGTGGAATCAGTTCCTGCAGTGCCAAGAAATCGTCAGCGTCAGTCACAAGATGCAAGAGGGGTGCATGATTACAATTCAATGAGAAAACAGTATGGAAATCATATATATGATAATGTCACACCAAGCATGAGAAATCAGCGTTTTATGAATCGTCATGATCACACGTCAAACTCTTTACCAAGGCTGCCTCCTCCACAACCAGTCAAAGAAGATGGCTATTATAACACTTATCATCATCCCCGCAGTATTTTAAAACAGGAGAGTATACATGAATGTCATTATGATACCATTGATAATACACACGACTGTAATCAAAGACATTCCTTCAGGAAACCTAGCCGTGAACTCAGCAAACAAGAGCTAAGGCAGCTAAGCCGTGAGCCTACGGTTATCAAAATCTCAGCTGGTACTGAGAATAGATCTGACAATGAAGGACACGATTGTGGAATCTATGATAACGTGAACCCGTACACATCAAATGATGATGATAATGATAATATTGACAATGATGATGATTTAGAACAAATTTTATGTCAGGTTCAGGATACTACTATAGAAGATGAATATGAAGATAATGACATTAGCCAACCACAGTCACAACTTCCTCCACCTAGGAAATCCCAGTCTTCAAGTTCACCAGACTGGCCGGCACCACCTGACCCAATTACTCCCATATCACCAGAGACCCCTGGTGTTGGTGGACATGCAAGTTTTGACAGTGATACACTGAGAAAAATGCTGAGAGGTTTACCTAGTGATACATCTGCTGAAGATATTGCAAGACTTCAAAGCCAATATCAAAATGCTGGTAATGGTCAAGGTCAAGGATATCCACAAAAACAAGCGCAACTGATTCAGCATATGCACATGCAGAATTTTCAACAACAAAATCAAATTTTACAACAGCAAACTCAAACTTTACCTTCCCATTACCAACAGCCAAATAGACATCCTACATCAAAGTCTTCTTCACCCATAAGACACACATATAAAAGAGAGAACTCATACACAACTTTACATACATCTCCACACAAATCAAACAGTGGACCAAGCAGCCATCTTAATTTGTCCACACTTCCACCTACAAATGCCAAGCCACCTAAACCACAGAGGTACTACTCTGAAGATGAAAATCCATACAAAACTCCAAAGTCTTACAGGGATAGCTATCCTGACAGTGGAATAAGTGGAGTTAGTGCACTGACAAATGATACCACTGGATCAGTTAAATCTGGAGACAGTGGAAGATCTGGAAGATCTGGTAGATCTGCTCACTCAAACAAAGCAGCCACACTGCCACCCGGTGAGTAAAAATATTCTAAGTAGACCTTTAAAAGTTTCATCTCTCTCTCTGTCTCATAGTTTCTGATCATATTCAATGACAGAGAAGTGGGAATGGTTATTGTCAGCTTAGTAATGTATGGTTCAGGTAGCAAAGGAATAGTGTATGATACTATAGATAGTATGATAGCCATACCAGGGGCTGGTTTCAATTGACGACTTTAGTCTGACTTAAGTCTGACAGTGCATTTATGTCCTCACTTAGACTTAAAGTGGGTTTCAATTGACAACGTAGACTATTCCTAAGTTTAAAAATGGCGGTTTTTACTCAAATCCTTAGCTTGTCTTAAATATGGACGTTAGTTTTACGAGTTGAAAATAAGGCTTCACTTCACAAATGGAGGGAGATCCCTACTACATGTGCTTCTACATGTGCTTATTTGTTGGGTATCGGATCGAGCATGCGCCGTGAAATGTCGAAATGGCATTTTGGTTGAGGTCAGAGGCCACACACACAGGTGTATATTATGCAATCGGGACTAATGTAAACACAGCGAGTGATGTGTCAAACTGACAAATTACTCATTTTTCAGTACTCAAATAGAATGTCGTATATAGAATACTGTTTTTTGAGACATCTGCCCAAGTTTGCCGCTACAACATTCAATGAATAATGTACATGTACAAGGAGAGATTTAAACTTCGAAGTGAAGCCTCATTTTCAAAGGAAACGTCCATATATATGTCAGGTTAAGTCATCTCGTAACCAAAAACGAGATCGTTAAGTAGAACATAGTTGAGTCAGACATATCGACTGTTTAAGTCGTCAATTGAAACGCAACCTAAACACAAACTTAGTTAAGCCTAAGTCACCTGACTTAAAGGCTAAGTTTGTTCAATATTCAATATTTAAGTCGTCAATTGAAACTGGCCCCAGATAACTATGATAACTGGAAACAGTTTGTCCTATATGTCATGACAGTCTTTATCTTCCTATTATTTTATAACTTTCTGAAGACACAACACAAATAGTGTGCAGGGTAGAAATTATGAGATAATTATTCAATGCAATGATAAATTGATTTCTAAATAATGGTAATGAATAAAATTACCCATGTTTAAAAGAACAACCATAGGGCAAAAACTATATAATTATGGAATTTCACCATTTGGATGTCTTGAAAATAAACCAAATAACAAGATAATTATTTCAAGTTATTGGTTTGCTATAGTTTTAAAGGCGACCAGTTATACTGTTACAAAACACATAGCTACTTTGTTGCACACAGAGTTTGGAAAATCCCAAAGATGTTGCATTTCAAAATATAGTTTTATTTATGAAACTTAAAATTAAAAAACTGAAATCAATTGAATTATAGATTGTTGCTAATGCTTGTCACAATATTCACCCAAAAGGGTTTTCAAAAATGTAGCATTGATGTGTGAAAAGTCAGTCAGGTTATTTATGTTTTGAGACTTTATCGTCCAACTTGACCTGTATCCTTTAAAACTATAATTTAAATTCTTTGATTTTCAATGATTAAACAAACCTTTGTTAAATGTGAGTCATAGTGTAATAATATGATTACATACCTGTGGAGAAAGTATCCCCCAGCTGTGGGTGATTGCTTTAAAAGCAATTTAAAGTCACAAAGATCTTTGTTTTATTGGGTTATGCTTTTATTTAGCAATTGCGTTCAAACAGAAGTGGGCATAAGTTACTCAGCATGGGCTGTAAAGTTTTAAACCCGTGTATCAACGTAACCAGTGGTAGGGTATTGTAGCTAGTGTATTGTGTGATGCCTCCAGTCATCCTTGAGGTTTTGATATCACACCAGAATTCAGAGGCATTTTCATTAGCCTGATGGGTGATATTAAGTTTATTGGTAGAGCAAATGAGAGCATGGAGGTATTGTACTTTTATGGAGATAAGTCAGCTTAACTTTTGGACATAAAAGTTTTCGTTTGTTTGGAACTATAAAGAGGAATATGATTTAAATACAATGGAAGAATTGTGAAGACAGGATATATACCACTTGATCTAGAATGTGAAATATTGTTGCTTTTCAATGGTGCTGTCAGATAAAGAATTGGATATATCACATCAAATTTAATATGACCATAGACATACACAGTGAGGCTGAATATTCATGTGGTTTTTAACTTTAAGTAAGTATTAAAGTTAAAAAGTATTGAAACAAAAGAAAATGAATTTTAGTGCATACATGGAACACACAAATTGACTTGTTTGACAAAAGGAAGCATACTTGTAAAAATTAAGGGAATAAACTTAGTGGACTGCTTGCAATTACTCATGCGTTGGAAATTACCTTTACATTGGAAACATATACAAAACCGTTGTAAAAAGTATCAAGAGGAACACAAATAATTGCCAGATGAGCACTTTAATTTGATTTTCAAATATCAACAGTTTGGAAAAGGTGATTTTCCACAGAATTAAACTTATATTGGAGCCAGAGAGAATGCCATTTCTAAATAGGTAAGTCTTATGGAAATCAAAAAGTGTTACTAGCAGATGCAGATGCAGGATTTTGGGGGAAAAAAGGGGGGGGGGGGCAATGCCAATCCAATGCAAGCAAATGTTCAAAATATTGATTCTATTATAGGAAACATATATGTCTAAGCCAAATGCAAGTCAAACCAAAAGGGAGGAGGGATCTGCCACTGCTAAGTAGTTATTATTATGTTTGTGTCTTAACTCTTATTAAAGATGGTGGCCACAGACTGTTGATGTAGTATGTTTTGTTTTCATTATTGGTTATTGTTCAAGTTGCAGTTGCTTGTTTTGTTTATTGAACAGATTTATAGGTTTTTTTACTGCACAAGGTGTTCAGGTTTATCTTTTTAGGGAGGGGGTTATTAGGGCAATTGTAAGGTCTTAGAATAAATTAATTAGCCAGATGAGGCAACATTTTGAAGCAATAGGCTTCATTTTTGTTGACATACTGGAGTCATGAGTACTTTTTATATCCTTATAGGGGATATGACAACATATTTGTAGACAATTCAGTTGCTTTGAATATGTTAATTTCTCTTACTTTCTTGTATAAAGTTGAAGTTAGATGACATTATACATGTAGATACATGTATCTTAGATAACACTTTATATTAAATTGTTTGATATCAAGTGATTTGTTGAGTTAGCGATTCAAATTAATAATAGCCTCTGTTTATTCTTATGAAATGCTTTGAATACCTGTATGTTTAACCCTGATGAAATCTTTTGTTACAATGTGTCTTGATTCACTTTTGTCAATTGTATAATATATGCAACCCCTATATGTACATCATAAAATACTCCCATTCATGCAGAACAATGGTAAGAAATATTTTGAGTGTAATTTAACTTACAAGTAAACTATATCATTGTCAGTTGTGAAAAATAAATATGTAGGTAAATCAAAGATATCATGACTGGGAAAATAAAGAAATTTTATTCAGGTGAATTCCCTAGAAGTTGTAATCAGTGTAGATTAGAATAAAGGGTTTTGCCAAAGAGCTATTGCTTATCTAGTCACATTTTCCTTGAAAATCATTTGTCTACATTTGATAGCATTTTTTTCATTATGAGCATAGCTCTGACAGATAAAAACGATAGTGAAAAAAACATACGATCATAGTACATACATGTATCAGTCTAGTATAATCATGTATGTTTGGATAAAAAATATTATCTGATATACATGTAGCCCAAATGAGTAAGATGAGATAAGACATGGTTGACATTTCTTGTCAAGTATGTTCATTCATAAATTGATCTGTCCCTGTATACTAAATGGCTGCAATAAAAGTTGAGAATTGTTGATGTTACATGTTATTACACATTGGAGAGCAGCAGAGTAGTAGTAGTTTATGGAAGTGTACTCTACCATGTATTGTATACAGTCAATGGGAAAATGGTTTAGCTTACATTTGCAACATGTTTTCAATGAAATCAAGGAATAACATTAATGATATCATAAGGAAATTTCCACAAATTCTGAAGTAAGAGAGGCGTATGCCGTTGAATAGAGATGCACTTACAAAATCAGTAATTTGATGGACACTGTTATTTGCATAGTTTATTCACCATGACTTGATGACATTAAGTATATTGACCACAACTTCATAAATTCTACATAAAGGTTCGTTTCATTCTTTTACTCTAGTGGTAGTTTTATGTAGAAATAGTATATTTCAGGGACAGGGATCGGGAGTCTTAGGCCAGCAACTCTAGGATTCTTTTGTGAGTGACTCATAGTTTTGGATTTTGAATAGAAATTTGATATGATCACATGCATATGGTATTACTATTAGAGAAAAGTGACATACAATTTAGTCTTTTATGTTTCCTTATGATTGAGTCACAAGTTAGTGAAAATCATATTTATGAATTATTATTACCAATGTGATTTCACTAACTGAGCAAAAGTTCAAAGTTTGGACCACATTCTGCTTGTTTGTACACATATTAAATTCTAAGTAAATAATAAGTTTACGTTGTTGTAAACACATGATGATGTTATTTCATTTAAAAAAAGAGACAAAGTGAATCAAATACAAATCAACTTCAAACAAATTCAGTGAAAGAATTTCTATGTTTCACAAAAGTAATTTGATCCCAATATTAGCTTCTTCAAAAAGAAAGACTTCCCTGACCTCTGAATAATTCAGGATTGTTGCTTCTGTAGTTCCATTTCAAAGGCAGGGATACTTGAGTGTGTATCATACTGACATCATTTCAGTCCCAGTATACATACTGTTGTAAAGGAATATGGACAGACATTCTACATTGTTTGTTTGGTGTGTTTTTTGTTAAGGAGGTTAAACATAAATGTATATACTTTAATCCCATGACATCATTTTGAACAAAAGTGATACTGAGGAAATCGGATAATCCAGTCACTGCATTGATGTTTGACATCATTCAACTTTCTTTGATAACATATGGGATTTACAAAGTTTCCACAAAATAAGAATGCTGGTTTCTTGAGACATATGTATTGCAGTTTGTGGTATGTAATCACTCAGGAATAAGAAATCATAATTATAGAAAGAGGTAATGTGCAAATCAAAGGGTAGTGATTTACAATTTAGAATTAGCAAGATAATTATACATGTCAAAGAATAATAGATATAGCACTAGCGATGATTGAAACAGAATAGAAAATAACCTTACATGGAAATCCTTTAATTCATTTTTGTGATCATTCAAATTATTTAAGCTTTATGTACATGTGGTTTATTAAAGAATATGTTGCATGACAGAATCAAATAAAGAATTTGCTAAATACTTGAACTGCATACTAGTACATGTATCATAATATACCCTAGCTATGAGAATTGGAAACGGAATTGAATGAATTATGGTTTACATTCTGTCACTGAGACCCAAATCTTCCATTGCGTGTTTGTGACTCCCAAATAATAAGCCAGCATTTTTATACTGTCTCATTTGTCTGTCCTGGTTGATTTAGTAATTGTTCAACAAAAACTTCCTGAAAAGTCTGACTGCTCATTGCTGTTTAGAGCTAATGAATGCTAGTATTGACAGAGTAATCAATCACTTTGATTAGATTTCTGGGCATTTCATGGAAGGCTACCATAGATAAACTGTCCATCTGGTGAACCTCTGATGGAACTCCTAGGATAGATGACAGCAGGGTTCTTCTTTTGTTTCAGAGGGTTTGCTATTCCATGTTGCTCTTTCATTCTTATTCATTACATTAAAAAAAATAAAAATTGTTAGCTTTTTATATTTGGTCATAGACAATGCCTTTATCATTTGGACATCTGTAAGAAAAGCAAAAAAGTTCTATATCCTATGCCTATTATGTACTCAAAATAGTATCACATAAAGCAACCAAAATGTATACATATTTGTGGACAAATCGATATTTAAAACAAGAAAACATTTGATTTTTATGCAGAATTTTGAAGGTCATGATTCAAATTCAAAAAGTATTGATATGATTGTAATTGATTATACATTAGTTTTGTTTGTACTGCTCCTTAAATAGCTGTAGCCTGAGGAGCAGGTGGGAGGGGAGGCGTTCAATAAAAATTATAGTCACTTATTATCCAGGATTGAGTTTATGCCTTATAGTTTTTGCTTCATACTTTAATTCAAATGGGGTTGGCTTGTAGTATACATTGTGCATCCCCAGTATTTATTTCCAACTGATTAAAGAGATTACAATAATATTTCTTATTTCCCTTCATGTGTTGGTTCAGCTTTGTTTACATCCCCTGTTTTGATGTAGCATGTCAATATTTTCTTTACTTCTTTAATACCACTTTATTTTGGCTACATGAGCAACAAAGAAATGGACCAGAAAATTCCTTTGCAGTTAGGTAAAATGCGTTAAACTTGAAAGAGGTAGATAGGTAATATGAAGATATTGAATGGGATGAAGATCATTTTGTTTAACCTGGACAAATTTTATAAGAATCTAATAAAGGGATTAGAAGGATTTGAAATCAAACTGTCATTAAGGATAGAACATATATAAGATTGTTCCTTTTTTGTAGTATATGTGCCTTTTATGAAGGACTTATACTTGAAACTACATGTAAAATATTAACTCTCTTACACATATATCTTTTTCGTTCTTACTCTTTTACTTTTTTCATTACACATTTTAGACCTATGAAATTACACATTTTAACTTCTGAGCCAACTGAGCTGCAAGTTTATATTGCTTAAACTCTACTGCCCAAGGTTTAAAATGCAAAACAACCCTAAAACTAAAAGTTAACACTAAAAAAACGGACAAAACATCAAATCAAGTCCTACAATTTTAAAGATATATTATTTTTTTCTAAAAACATACTATCTTAAAAGCAGACTTATGGCATTAATTTATTTCCTATGTTAGATTAAGAATAAGACCATAATTTTCTGTTATGATAGGGGTAAATACTGGCAAGTATACTATACATGTACAGATGTTTGGATCTTTATATATTATATAAGTCACCTAAGTCATCTGAGATGACCTTTTTGAATTTGAGGTCATGTCAAAGAATAATTGTTTGCTTCTTTAATGATCTGAAAATTATGACCTATTTAGTATGAAAACAAAGGCAGTTGGTTTTTATTCTCATGAATGAACATCCCGTACAAAAACCCACAGAAAGCAATTGAGACTCTAATAAAACTGACACATGATCATATAGAGTGGAGAAAAGTGATTCAATGCGCAGTGTCACAACAGTGACGTGGAGCGTGGATGATGATGATGATGATGAATGAACATTATATATCATCTATCCATCTGTCCATCCAACCATCCAATCAATCAATCAATAAATAAATAAATAAATATATAATCCATTGATTTGTTCACTCATTCATGTTTTTTTTCATTTTACTTTTTGATTCATCAATTATGGTAATTGATGATCTTCATTTTCCTAAACTTACAAACAAGTCTAGTGCCAAAGAACAAAAGTTATTTGTCATGAGTAAAAGAAATGTCTTTTTCATTCATCCTTTGCAGGTTTAGGAGCTGGTGTTGCAAGTAAATCAAGTTGTAGTTCTGTTGGAAGTTCCTGTGGGCGCCATAGTGACCTGATCCGACAAGGGGCGGTTGGATCAGACACCACAGAAGTGAGACAACTGACCTCTTCAGATGTAAGTACTATTTATTCTCAAATAATTGAATATTTTAACAAAGCTAATAGTTATGAAAATTGAATTATGTTATATTTTTGTGAGTTTAACTTATGAAATTTTCCTTCTGTCCCTATACTCCCATTGGAAATTGCATGTATCTATCTATAGAACCAAAAAGTTAGTTCATTCATGAAAAAAAATATCTATTCAAAAAGTTGAAGAAAAAACCCACATTCATGAATACTTGAAGTAGGGGGTATCTGTTCTATACAAACACCTGATATTCTAATCTTTCCAACATCTCTTTGAAGATAAGTTCTGACAAAGATTTCTTTCTAAAATAAGAATTGACAGGTCAGGGGTCATATTTTGGTGATTCACATCACTGATTTTGATTTTAGGTGGTCCAGCTCTGATTAAGCCATTACTATTATGCCTTCCCCGGTCCCTTATCAAGGACCATTTACTTCATGGTACACTTCTCACCCAAGTACACTTATGAGATAAAGGAAAAGTTTCCAAAGATATTGCAAAACTTGAATACAATCTCTACAGCAAGTGGCTGTTGGTCTTTGTATAAGTTTGTTGTTTCATTTTTACGTTCATTCAGAGCTACTGTCAAATTTCTTGGTATATGGCCATTAAATTTTTATAGTAGGCAAGGCAGTCTCCAACATAGAGTTTTAAGTTTATTTTGAGTTCTGAATGACCAATCATTTTTATATAGATTTTTTAGAAAATAATATTGATAAGACTTTGGGGCATTACAAATTTTGTGCAGATAGAAATGTAACTTTTTAGGATGGCCTGAGACTGAGGCAGGGGATCATACTGCTAGCAACCCATATGCCTCAATTGAATGAGATGTTTATAGTATGTTGAAAAAGATAATACAGTACAATGTACATATATTGTACTGGGTACATATATGTTTCAAGAGGCAAGGATAAATCTCTTTGTCAATTTTACCATCTGTGTTTGTTGTAAAGTGATAGCCTTCTCAAATTCTCCATAAAACACAACAAGTTTCTCTTTCATATAAAGTTATGGAATCCTAGAGCCCTAGGGCAGTAGATAGTGTATCAAAAGAAAGCTTGCTAATATGTCTCTTGCTGGAATGCATTGTATGAACAACAAAGACTGTGTTATAATCCCTCATCAGTGGTACCTGTCTGAAACATGGGGACAAACATGTACCCATAATTCATAGGTTTGAAAAGTATTTATTACTGTTATTTAGTAGTACTATTCAAAACATTATGCAACTTTTTGATTGAAACAGTTTTTGGTGTTTTAGAAGATGTATATTCTGAATGATTTCTACATTCACCTGGATTTTGTTGCAAGTCCTCGCAATCCCCCTCTCTTCCCCATCAAAAAATCAATCCATCTGATTTTATTTTAAAGTTTGTTTGAGAGAATTAAGATATAAAAGGGATGTACATGTAGTTATGAAAGCTGGTTGTGATGATAGATGCCCATCAATTTAATTAGTTTGATAACAAGTTTATTTTCTACCAGGGTGTCAAAGTATATTTTGCCTTAACAAAGGGACACGAAAAAGAAGTATCATCATATTGGGTTTTGTTATAATCTTGTTATCTTTGTTGTTGTTTTTTTCAATTTTGGTTTAGTCTCCTGGCACAAGGAATGTGTCACATTATGACTT
Organism: Pharyngocirrus eroticus; assembly: GCA_033118115.1. Taxonomy (NCBI): domain Eukaryota; kingdom Metazoa; phylum Annelida; class Polychaeta; family Saccocirridae; genus Pharyngocirrus; species Pharyngocirrus eroticus. Next base: position 35,499 of record JAVSBT010025565.1, read on the forward strand.
TGATGGTGATAAGAGACACCAAGTGGCAGTAATGAGCATTGACAGATGAGAGGTTGTCTGTACTCTGTACCAGAAGTCTAATCAATAAACAGAAAAGTTAACCATGTCTGTGTTCTGTGTCTGTTCTGAATCAAAGGCCTTTTTTCTAGGAAATATGCACACAGATTTGAAATCAAGGCACCCTATTAAACTTGAAAGCCAGTGACTGTGAACATATATTATATGAAAATGACCAGATTCGAACCGGGTACCTTCCCTGGGTACCTTCCCTGGGTACCTTCCCTGGGTACCTTCCCTGGGTACCTTCCGTATATTTATACCTTCCGTATTGCATACCAGCTTGCCAAGCAGAAAACTACACACATAAAAATGATGTTAGGATGTGAAAAAGTGAGGGACCTCAAGGTTCAGACAGCTTTTTCTCATTTTAAAGTACTAGTATTGCAAGGTCCCTCAAACTTTTTCAAATTTTAGCCATATACTTGATAGCCATGTTACAAGGTCTCAAAATTCTAATTGGCACCCTGGATGTAGAGGTTGTAAATGCATTCATATTTCATACCCACAGATTCTGGGAATTATAAACAATAGTTTTGAGGAAGTAGAATCCCATCTAAAAAGTCAAAATATCAAAAATATTACACAAAAGAAGAAATTGACAAAATGGAATTTGTCCTAAATGCTATCAAGTTGTTATTCTTCAGGACAATTAACATTACATTTCATTAGCTAAATGGAAAACCCATCCCAATGGTTTTAAACTAATTGTTTATCACTTTGAGGAAATCATTTAATTGAAAATAGTTCTTTTTAACCAAACTGAAGGAAAATTTTACCTTGTGAATATTTTCAACCACATTGGTCGGTG
>JAVSBT010025566.1:0-10568 GCA_033118115.1 Pharyngocirrus eroticus
AAACAATACATTTATCAGATGTAACCACTTCACCCAGGTGTAGAAATGGGTACTGGCATATGGGACGAAAAAATGAAAAAATTGTGATGGGCTAAAACTGTAATATGCATTGTACACTCCCCAGGGAGGATGGGAAAGCAATATTGGGTGTATCCTGCCAGGAAAGGTGTAAAGCGCTTAGAAACGCATTGTATATTTAGCGCTATATAAGTGAAGAGTATTATTATTATTATTACTATTATTATTATTATTATTATTATTATTATTATTATATATAATACATTCAAAGTTTTCTTTAACTCAACTGTGGCAGCAATAGTACCATCTGTTAGTCTCAATACAATAGGCAGTATTTTATCCATGTAGGCCATTTGAAGACATTGCACTCAGGTTATCTTTCATATTTTATGTTACTAAAACCATAACCCTTATAAGGCCCTTTGGAATCCAGTAACTATTGTGTATACTACTTGTACTATATATAAACTCTACAAAACATCATGTGAAAAGTTACTGTAATTTCTCAATAAATGTGCATAAGTCCCTATTAAAGGGGGTGCAGGCATGATGTTATGTCAAATTCAGATTCATTATATCCATTACACTAGAAAAGTTCCATGCATTTCTTTGGATATTACCAAAAGATTATAAAGGTTTGAAATCATCTCATTTTCCATTTCAAAATACTTTTATTACCATTTGATATGCTGTCTGATCGTTTTGGGTTGATACACTTTAAACAGAGATAATCTAAGCATGATAAAACTAAATCTGACACAAAATTGTGCTTCCTCCTACTGAGATAAACTTTACAAACATACAAGCTTGAGGTTTTAAAAAAACCTACAGAATTTTTTGAATTCTAGTTGCAAACTTGAATTATCAATCGCTACATTGGATGCCAATCCAAGTGAAAGAATCATTCCTAGTCCACACAAAGATTTGTCAAGTTTAGACAGAAAATCTTTGAAGAAATAAATTGAAAGAATTGAGAAACTAAACTTAAAAACTTTATGCTTTTTTCCCCCTTCATTTTAAACATCAAGAAGGTTGTCCTTTTTTTGGCAGCTACATCAAAAGTAGGGATGGGCAAGGTTGTGTATATTTATAAAAGCTATTTTCTAATTTCAATCCTCATGACAAAATATTTCAAAGGCAAAGAAAATAATTTTGCCCATGTGTAGGTTTCTGATTATGGTCTCAATGAGAATATATTTGTCAATGTCAAATTTATGAAAAGGTGTCAAAAGACTTTTGGCTGTTAACCATTTCCATTTACTTCAATATGAAAAAGTTCACCTCTTTAAGGCCACTTCTCATGGCACAACAGTCAAATCTCACTATGCAACTGCCTCACAAAATGGACCAAAACTTGACTACAACCACAAATAATTGGTAAAATTGCTATACAGATAATATTTATACCCTTTCATAGATGGGCTTTATGGAGGTTTTTATGTTTGTAAATTCAAGAGCAATTATAATTTCCTCCATGTTCTACTTTTGTATTCTTAATTCATCACATCATAATTATGAGTGAACAAAAAAAGTCTTATCATATAACATTCTCCATAGATATTTCTAACATTTTTTTTTTTCAAAAATAAACAAATCCAACTTCATCACCATTGATGACCATCATGAGAATTGTAAATGGAGTTCCTAAAAAGGCATTAAAATCTTATTACTTTTTTTCTTTGTGTATATATATCTTCAAACAAGACACCCATCAAATAATTGTGTCCTATTTTCATTTATATAGGCCTGTCAATGTAATGATTGATGACGGAAAATCCGTCTTCTTCACAAAGCCCTGTCAAAGACTTAGTTGACGTCATTCACTAAAACCCTTGGCTTTTCACTCAAAGAGAAGCTTCCTATTACTTTTTAACTGCAGTAAAAAACTGAAATTTAGTGTCTGGACAATTCATAATACAAACTAGAATTACTCTTGGTGCTATTGTCCAAAGCAAATCAAAAAGAAACCCTACAATTTACCATCTTTAGAACCAACATTGCTAGTTGCAGAAATTGGTCCAGTATCAGACATAGTGATGAAAGAGGGAAAGGACCATTAGCCATAGAATTCCTATATTCTACAAAAAAACAAACCTGCTGATGATGAAAGCGATTTGTCACTTGCAAATGCTGTCAAACTATGACATTTTACAATCTATCTGACAAAAATGTCCGCTTCACACTTAACATGTAATTGTAAAAGAAATCAGATTCTATATCTTATAACATGTCATTCACAATTGCTCAAAGATCAAATTCTTTAATCTTAACTTTTCCCTGTTCAAATTTCTATGCCATCCTTGTTAACATTAAGGCAACATCCAAGAACAAGCATTAGAGAGCAAACCAACATTTTTTATTGAAGTTTTTTTGTCTATTTCTATTTTTAGGCACATTTATTGAACTGCACATCTCAAGAGTTGTAGTACTAATTTGGTCCATTCTTACCAGTTTCTAAAGATACTACTCCACAAGGAATTGGAGGGAATTGAACTAGCCCCAAAAGTTTCTAACCTTTTTTGTATTCAAACTTGATATCTTCCTAAAATCATGTCAGTATGGGATCAGCCAATTTGATAAGGATTGTCTGACACCTAATAAGAAACAGGATTTGTCCTCAAATTCTAATAAACGAAGAGGGCCGTATTTGGAACTATCAATGGGTGTTTCTTTTTGACTTCCTTATTTTCAGATTTTGGTATGCAAATTATTTCATAAATTTGTGGAGAAAACAACATACATTATACTTAAGAAACTGTTAAAATACATCTCCTAGTCAATAGTTATAAGATTTGGATATAGATGTGGTTTTAACATGAAAATTATTTTTTTGTATGAGAAATAATCAAAAATGGCGATATCAATGTTACTTTCTTTTGATAGATATGTCAAATTGTATCATGACAATACCTAAAAGTTGTACATTGTACATTGTACAATACGTAGCTATTGTATGTACATAGTTATTACTATCTGTAAAGACATGGAATGGATCATAAAGTGTTTTTTTAATTCTCTACCTGGAGGCTGTTAACAATTGGTTGTGCCGAGACATTTGCTGCAGAGTTAAGCATGATATTGACAAAAAGACGAAAAAAAATGTTCCTTATAAACAAGGTTTAAGAATTCGATAATCTTATGACATAATGGGAATGTCATGATGGAGATGCCTTTCTATTGTAGACTGCAACTGCTTTCTGAAAAGATTGATCTCTGACCAGTCGTTATGGTGCTGCATGCAACAGCTGGAATGAAAAGAGGCTAAGAAAAACCAGCACCTTAATTTTGGCAGCCTAAATAGGAGGATGCCTTGCATGGTTATATAAGATTATAACTATATGTGTCAGTTCCTTAGAGGGATGAAATGACATAAGACACCAATGAAATTGCAAAATGTCTTAACTTTAATAATTACGCAACATACTTTAAGGGAAGATGCTGTATAGATCCAGTTAACACATTCTGGAATTTAATGATCTAATTACTAATCTCAAACATGGTTTCTTCTATTTCAACTCATGTCTTTGTACAGTGGTTTCTTGGATTTAGCTAGCCGCTGTATATAGGGTACAGAATAGAGCACTATTCTTAGATCCTATTTCCAAAAATGAAATGGCAAAAAAAGTACAACTCTTCACATGAGAGAAGCCCCAGGAAATTGTTGTTATGATATGCTATACTTCCTTATTAGATTTCCTTTGTTGCAGTAACTGTTTTCCTGTTGATCTGTATTCTCTGGTAAAATATATACCCTGGGTGATATCACAATTCATTTTTAGGACATTCATTGGCAAATAAAAGATTTGCTGCATAGAAAGGGATTAATTGATCAATTAGCAGAACAAATGTGTCATTGTGCAGATGGTGAATGAATATTGTTTTCATACAAAAGGATGGAACTTTATTGGAATAACAAAAAAAAAGCAGCAAACAAGAGTTAAAAACAAACAAGGTGTCTAATCTAGCTGGTGACTAGCAGATTAAGAGACATTGACGTAAATGACTGGTAAAAATGGAACAATTTTGCTGTCCCTTGAATGTCATATTGATAAAAATAGAAACACCTGTGTAGAAAAGTCAAACTTGAAACAAAATAGCTGCCAGTTGAGTTCTATATGATTTGTGAAGGAGGGGAGAAATGGGGAGAGAGTACCAAATAGCATGCACTTCCTAATAAAAATATGACATGATCTTGAAACTGTTCCTTGAACTCAAAAAATGTTTTCACAACCTGCTATAAATGATACAAAATGTATCTGCCTTATCACTGAAATTGCTCAAATGAATATGCCCCTGCACTGAAAGAAGGACATTATATATCTGAGGTATTAAAAATAAGACCTGTGTAAGCAAAAATGGTATTGGATTAGCAAATATTTGACTTTTCCATGAAACACGTAGGAACCCACATAGAACCTGCATGAACTTTGTTATGCACTTACTACAAACATAGATAAGTCATGAGGATGCATAAAAAAATACTTTGATATTTTATTTAGTTCAATCACAATCAAGGTTAATGGGCTTGAGGTTCATAATTTAGAAGGAATCTTTGCATATAAAAGCCTTAGAATATCATTTTTTTTTTAAATTTGATACAGCATGTATATAATGATAATATATATATATACAATCAAATATAACAATATTGTGTGGATCATTCATGTCTCTTTTTAAAGATGATAAGATCAGAGAATGGTACCAGCTAGATACAATAACGTTTTGCTGAGGTTTAAACCACAGATTTTAATTGTTTTTTCCCGATTACTCTCTTGTGACTTGAAACCAAAGTAATGGTTTAAAACTTTTAACTTCTTAGCGTTTGGTAATTATGAGAAGCCTAGAAAATTCATGAATTTGAAACCTTAAGAGGTTTAAATCTCTGAAGAATTCTTCTGGGATCAGTTGTATTCCTAGAATTGGAATTGTAAGCTTGCATAATGTACAATTGCCTCCAAAAGAGAGAAAAAAACCCGGTTACAATTTCAGACAGCACCTATGCTTCTAAATGTCTTTCAAATTCCCCATGATGCCATCCCTGGTGATGAAACAAAAACATATCATTATTATACAGACTACAGAACAGGCCATGCATGAAAGTTTCCGTAAACTTGTATCCAAAAGCATGCTAGAATCCAGTTTCACCTCCTTTGCCTGCCCCTGAATAGCTTTTGTTGTATGCTATAACAATTTAGTTCCAATTGATTTTGAGCATTTCACAAAAGAAAAAAAACAAAAACTTGAAAGGTATCTCAGAAATCATATAAAGAAATTGACAGCCATTCTAATGGAACAAGTATCTAGCCTACTGAAGTTTATATCCTAACAAAATGCATTGGAAAAAACATGAATATCCAACCTTCCAAGAGAAACAGACAGGCATCATTTTAAGATTGTCAGGGGTTTGTTCGTTTGTTTGTTGGTTGGTTGGTTGGTTGGTTGGTTGGTTGGTTGGTTGGTTAGTTGGTTAGTTGGTTGGTAGATATGTATGTATGTTAGATAATGAATTGGTCTGTTTGATGGTAAATGGGTTCATTTTGATTGGTTGCTTCTATTTACTTGAGTTACGCTATGGATCTTCCACAAACATCTTGGCTATTTTCAACATGCCAGATTATTGGTTTCATTCTAGTTTTATGTTATCAAAGCTTATATCTTCTTGTTCCATGACACACAATGTGCTTATTTTGTTTCAACATTTTCCTCTCCTTGATCACTGCTAGGGGGCAGCAGTGTCTGTCAGCTGCCTTATCATTTATGTCATTTACAGTATAGTAATCATTCATAGGAAGTAATGCCAATAGAACAAGAAGACATGTATTAATACTTCTCAACATAGAAAAGGTAAACAATCAAGTCCCTAAATGTGAAAGGTAATTGCCTTTGCTGTGAAAACATATCAAATAATTGGCCAAATAAATAAAACAAAGTAGCTGTTGATAGCTGTTGATACATGGCCTAGTTTTTCCAACTTGATCACAGAACTGTGTTAGTATTGCAACGGATACAGAATGGTTTTATATCATTGATTTTTCCTCAAAATCAGGGTAATTTAATATAATTCACCAACTTGTAATTTCATGTTATCCATAAACACAAACATCGAAAATATTTCATGAGAATATATTCATCCAAATGGATTTTTTTTGCAATGAAATCAAGGTATATTTTTCATGGGACAACTCCTTGGCTTTCATTTTGATATGTAATTCTAAGATATAGAGGCATTTTATAGGCACAATATCAAACACAACAAATGAAAACTGGTTAATGATTGATATTGTCCCAACCTTGTTTTACTACATACGCATCCTTTTAGTTTTACTTGGATCATATAAACCTTTAATCACAACATATGAAACTGTTAACTTATTCTCCTTCCTTGAAAATGTGACATATGAAAAAGGGTAATAAATAATCATGCAGCATCATCTTATTAGAACTTTATCCATATAAGGGTATGTTAAAAAATCCATAAGGTGTTGATGAGCAGTACTTTCCTTCAGGCTGGGTTTGTCATGGCAACACACAAAGTTCACACATCTTAAAACATCCCCTACCTATGAATCTAGCCATTATCCTTTACCAGCTGATAAATTGTCCATTGGCCCCAAATTTATTGTATATGGGCGACCACCATGATTACCCCTGACAAATTTAAGAAACTGTGACCATAAAACATGGACACAATGCTTTATTTCCTTTCCCTTAAGTATTGGCCATTTTGTGATTTAAGGCTTAAATTCTATTTTATGATCCCTTTGACAAATCTCTATGATGATCCAAGAATTCAGTTGTTAAGAAGTCAAAGTGGTGCATCCAGGTTGATCTACTGTAGAGATTGGTTGAAGGATTATGATCCCCTGGCTTACAAGAGTGTTAAATTTGAAAAGATTAAGGTTTGATTGTTAATTGTCTATCATTTGGATCGAGGACACAACAATGTCAATTTATGAAGTAAAAACAAATGTGTTGCCAAGAAACCAAAGAGAATCATATATACAAGTATTCAGAATAATAAAAACATGTTTTTTCATATTTCCATACGAGAAAAAGAATCACAATTTTATCCAATTGTGAAAATGATATTTCTTACATTCTATAAAAAAATCCTTTGCCATCTTTAGTATGAAAAAAATAAGATATCGTGAATTCCTGTATACATATAATCATCAAAACAAGTCCATAGAAAGTTTTCATCATGAGGGCTGAATAGTTGTTCATTGTAGACAGTAGACACCCCTGTGGATTTCAAGACCCCCCCCCCCCCCAAAAAAAAAAAGAAAGAAAAAAAGAAAGAAAAAACACCCTGTAGTATACCAGGCCACACATATCATAACAGACATAAATGAACCTCAAGACAATTCAATTACTCATCCACTATTTTATATATGAAAAGCATATGAGTCATTTCCAATCTAGTACTATCTCAATCTTTAGATTTAAAAAATCCTCCTAAGCTATGGGATGTACAATTCACAATACCTCTTCAATACAATGGGGAGTGTGCTATACAGGACTACACAGGCTTTGGGTGTCTTAAAAAAAGACAGCTTAGCAGCATGAAATTGTCTTGACTTGATTGGCTGAACTAGATGTCTGAGCTTTTCAATGAGAGACCAAGTACAATCTAATAATTTGGAGACTCCTGACAGATTAATCTGCAGTCTGTGATTTGAAAAAAACTTGTTACAAGAGATAAAGCCTAGGTTTTTCTTGCAAAAACACTTGTACAACAGTCAGTAAAAAAAGAAAAACTAAATGAATATGTCGCTAGATATAAATGTGTCGTAGATCTAGAAGTTGAATTTTTATGAACAGATTTTTAAATTTGCATGATAAAATGGTACTTTGAGCTGTGTCAAATTATCCCCAATACTTCATTGCCCATTATTTGTCCTTCAGCTTATTATGGTGGATTTAAAAAAAATACAAACATTATAATTGAAAGTTGAAGTATTTTCCACACTAAGTTCTAGGGCTGTGTTATATGGAATAAGCCTAGTTATGCTTACCTAGAGAGCAATTTTTAGAATGTTTTTGTTAGAAAAAATATAATTGCATCCAAGTTTGCAACTATTTTGCCAATAATCACCCATGATCTCAAACTACGCTAATATTCTGAGTACTTGTAAGAGTACTTCACAGATTGTTTTTGGTTGTTTGTTGATGTAAAGTTGATCCAACAGACCTTGGCCTCAGAAAGGAAGTCATCCATAATTCTATTTAGGCCATTCCAAATTGATAAGTTGGTTGATGGATGTGGCCAGGTCATCTTTTTTTGCAATTACAAATTTTGCCCTTTCTTTGTCAAAAATAGGCAATAAAATCAATTAAAAACTATGCAGGCTTGTAAATATACTGTTTAGGTTAGGAAAACAGAGAACTATAAAGAGGTTAATTTGTACAATACAAGATATTTGTGCTATTTCATGAGAATCAGAACACTTTGTTTCTTTCCATTGTTTATGTGAAAGGCTGAGTGTAGTCAAATTAACTCTGAGATAAAAAGAAAATGAAAAAAAAATAGACGGCCAGGCTAATTTCTTATGCAAATAAAAATCCGTCAACCAACTAATCAGTTTGGAATGGCCTTATGTTCTTTCTGTGCAGACTCTTTAGAGAAGAGGGTGTTGTTAAATGAGCTAGGAACACATTATCCAGTGAATTGTTTCTGTTTTGGAGGGTAACCCATTCAGCTAGAGCTTCATACATTCATCCTACCTAATACATTCATACATTTTACTATAGATAGAAGAGTGTCACTGCAACTAACCCAGCTGCTCTTTTTTCGAAAGATGACAAGTATTCTTTTATGTGCTACCACTCACAGGCAGGAAATAACACCCTAAAGCCTTATGGGCTTTATCTTGTGATAGAAAAGTAGCCCATGACCACTCTGTATTGCAGTGGTGAAGAAACTAAAAAAAACTAAAACATTTGTGAAAGACTGATGCATCAAAAGAAAGATTCTAAATTTCATCACCATACAATCTGAGTATTTACCTAGCCTATAAAGAAGACATTAGCTTGACCTTGACAATAATTTGATTTATGTCTCCAATATCAAGGACTACTTATTTGGGTTTTTATCTAAATGAAGGCTGTTTTGATGTCTGTGGCATATCATGAATGTAGGCAACCCTAATTACCACAGGTAATTTTTTTCTAGCCTCTTCGTTCTCCAGCTTTTACAGAATGTAGGTCAAATATCCTAGTGTTATCCATAAACATCCATCCTAATTTGATCCAGAATTTTTGCACAATTTGCTACAAAATATCAAGTTAAGTTGGATAAGGGCTGTAAATATTCATACAAATACAAATAGCGCCATCTAGTTGTTCATTAAGTAAGTGTTGTATGGTGCAGAATCTTCAATATTATTAGGCCTATAGGATATAATTTGTAATTATGTTTCCAATATTTTCAATAGCACATATTAGTCCATCAAAGGAATATACAATCTTTATTTCACTATCAAAACACAAAAAAATGTAAACCTTAATTTCTTATTAAAGTAGCCTTTGTAGGGGTTACATGCATGCCTCAATCCATAAAATGGTATTTTATCTTTTTTTTGTCATCTAGTTTATCATTTACGGATAAACAAATGTTTATATTTTAGCATAAACTTTTTGACGATATGTTTTAAGAAATGGTTTTGGTCTTTCGTGGCCTTCAGAAACCCTACGTTGTCCAGTCCTTCAAAGGCCAATATCGACAAGAAAAAAAAGTGACTGACACCATTTGTTTGCTAGCCCACTTCTATACAAATAGCTTTGCAGATACATTCACCAAAAGACAATAGATCCATATAAAAGTAGCTTTACAGATAATGTCACCAAAAGACTTTGGATTTTTGTATTCTATTGAAATATCATACTTCAAATGTATGATAGAAATAAGAAACATCAAAATTATCAAACAAAGGCATAAAATATCAGGCATATCTATAAATGTCAAAGAATGCAAAATCAATGGGAGTTTGTTTTCAACAAAAAAAAAAGAATATTCATCTATGTAAGAAACATGAAAGAGGAAACATGCTATGGAACTGCATCTTGACAATGGATATCATGAAGTATTTGTATTCCATGAAGATCACACAAATAAGCTTAGTTAGAATAAAGACTTTGGGATGGTCCTGCATTAGTGTTTTTTGTTGATAGTGGGTTTTTTTTCGGTATTTAATGGAAGTTTTTAAACCAATGTTTGGGTAAAAGTTGGCATTTGTTATGATTTTGTTTTATATATATATATACACTCTTAGATAAAACAGTGATGATTTGGATTATTAAGTGATATTAACTTAGTGGTAAAGTAGGGTCAACATTAGATATAATGGTACCAAAATATCAATTATTTGTGTTTCTAATTTTCAACTAATATACACTATCACTATTAGTAAAAAATTGAAACACTAATTAGTATTGTATAGGAATCCCTACACTCCATGGTACCATTAAGTATCACAAAACATCACTATTTTTTCTAAAGTTTGTATGGATTTTTGCTCTTGTTTGAAAAAGAAGACTCATATTAGATAAAT
>JAVSBT010025677.1:0-18552 GCA_033118115.1 Pharyngocirrus eroticus
AAAGCATAGCTAATGATGTTTCTACTATCATATACATGTATATGTACATCTCTAGCCAAAGCCATATCCAAGCTTAAATCTTTATTCAGGACAAACAATCATAATAAAGGTTTCAGTGAAAACTAGACCATGAAGATCCATTTGGCTGAGGTAGTAGGATTTTACAAAGTTTTAGAAAATGATATTTGATAAATTCCTGATCCCAATATCCATAAGTTAATTTATTACATCGTGTTTTATGATACGAGGAACAGTTGTATTAAAAATTGGCTAAATCAATAAATGATAAATCATGAATGCAAAAAAAGTAATTTCATTTTTGAACTGAACAAATAATGTTTCAATAATTTATTAAAAAGTTGGAAAAAAGTATGGAAGGAACATATATTTTACATTTTTTGCTGATAATTATACCTATCATCCAAAAATTACAACTCTCAAAAAACATCAATCCTGAGACATCTTGGATCTTTCGAATTAGTGTTCGTCTTTTAAATGCTTTATTTGTGACACTATTGATTTCCTGAATCCTTGGACGGGATCTATAATGATGCAGTCCAAAGAACCCTAACTTATGTAATAGTTTGTTTCAATGTTTAACAAGATGAGGCTAATGTGAAAAATACTAGGAAAAGTATGATGAAATAGCTCCAATCATATATAAGTAACTCAACTCAAGATCATAATATTACATGACTGTATATCATGAGCCAATCATATCTATAAGCAGAAGTTTTATCATCAATTGGATCCTTTCTCAAATAATGACTGGAACTTAGCAAAATCCATCAGGCTTAAAACTTTACCCCCATTCTATTGGCGGTATCAGTGATGATACAAAATGGCTTCAATATATTCTGAAGGCTATTTCTTTCTAGAAATATATTTAAGTATCCGTGGTGCTGTTTATTGAAGAAATCTTGTACTTCTTGGATACCAAGTATATTTTTTTGTAATAAAAATAAATGCAATACATTGTTTTTTTAGATTAAAAATGTTCAAAGCAATTCCATGCCCTGGATTCTACTTCAAATTTCAATGATACACAAAAACAAACCAACACATGGCTTGGAGATAAAATAATTCAAAGCCTTTACATGTGTCTGGATATATAAGCCCAAATCAAAACTGATTGAGACTGATCTAGGGATTGCTATATAGCAAATCCTGCAAAGTAGATTAAAGTGTCTTTTTCAAGGCCCTACCAAAACCTTGATCCATCTGCAATACAGAATACTCCATCATTTGGGTCTACATGTCACATTTGTATGCTGGGAGTGTGTTTGTCCTAAAACAGGGACACACACATCTAATGGGACGATACCCATTGATTCTGTCTACACACATTTCAATGTCCATCTATCTGTAACCATGTAGTTTCTTTTATGGAATGCCACGTCCCTGAATGGTAGCCATGTTTTGTTATTGTTTTTACAGTGGAACCTCTCCATACAAGTCTTATTTGGGTTGAATTGTTCAGCAAGATCAATTTCCATGTATTTTTTTTAACTGAGCTGGAACCAGGCCAATATAGACCAGTTCTGAATGCCAATCACTGACAACAGAGGGGTTTATTTTCATCCCACAAATAATACTATTGAACTTGGAAAGAATCCATATTTACAATCAAATACCTTTTGCTTATGCATGCACTAGTTCTTTCAAATGCAGGAATCATCTCATTATTTATTAGTTTTGAATTTTTTTACAAAGATATGACAGTTTCCAGCCTTTTGGTTACACCCGCTGTTGTCTGATTTATGTCAGATAGGAAATTATGAAAAAGATTTCATTTCCTCCATTCATGCCTAGACAATGTTTTTTGTCCACATCCTTACAAGGTTGATAGTCTCCTCATTATACCTTGCGTGTCCAATTATTTGAAGGAAGGTTCTTGAAATGATTTCACAGGGCAATTATCTTAGATACAGTAAATCCAAATTTGCCCTAATGTTTCAGTTAATTGTTATATTAGTATCCTCAATTAATGATATCTCTAAAATTGGTTATCATGCTATCTAATAAAGTATCATGCAATGGTGTAAAATGTACAAAGGTTTAGAATATGTAAAGAAGGAAGGTTGTAAAAGAAAATATGATAAAATAATAAAATGTAAAAGAACTGATTGAAACAAATTATATGTGCCAAAGACTGACACAGTCAAGTCACTATAAATCCTTAACAAGAGAAAATATTTCTTTGGTCATTTCATATATATTTACTAAAATTTCATGATATCATTTCATACAAACCCTAAAGAGACATTTTCATAACATTCTTTGAATACAAATGTGAACAAAAGTTTTTTCTCTTTTAGAATTATCAATTTCAGAAGTGACGTCATTCTCCCACCAGTCTGCTCTACCATCAGACTGACAGAAGTGAACAAGAAAGCAGGTTGCTTTCGAAAGCTCTGTAATTAAGAAGTGAGTTCTTGTGCTTGTATAGAATAAGTTTTAATTTTTTATCAATTAATTGTCAATTTCGTTGGTCATTAATTTATAAAAGTAATATAATGTATAGGATTCAAAGCCACTTTCACAAAGTAATAGTTGACACCTGCTATTGCTGAGAAAGCTTTCATCTATCCCAGATACTATGCCTTAAACGGTCCAAACCTTGCCAGACTTTCATGCACAGATGAACCAGGAACTTGCTTAAATATAACCTTTTTGGGCCTTGCAGACAATCAGTCCCAAATTAAGCATTCTCATTAAATTTAACAAAGAATTTGATCAAATTGGGTCATCAAGTAAACTAGTAACACAGAAAGGTTGCATTGTTCTATTAATTTGAAAATGAATATATTCAAGCTGATATAATATATATTACACAATATGTCATCATAAACTATTCCTTTATTGCATTATCCCAATTGATAGTCCCATCTTTTGTGATTATTAGACTGTGAATTCAGATCAATGATCATGCTCTTAAACATGATCTACTTGAGCAAAGATTTGTGTAAGCTGTAAACAAGCAGATCTCTGGTGATTGATCTTGCCAGGGGGGGCATGTGAATATTGCTCAATTTTTCCCTCCGAAAAAAAGGGCAGAATATTTTCAGTATTGATTGAGTTGATAAAAAGATTAAGAGCTTTCATATTGACTGGTGTTGTATGCTTATATAAATGTAGAATAGAATTTGACACAGAATCGACTGTGGAATTTTGGAACAAAAAGTCTAAAGATCGCAATATTCAGAAGGATAATTTTGAAGCAGGACACAGCTGGCAAATGGGTAATCTCACCATAACGACTGGTGTGGCACTCACTTAGAAATAATTCATCCTCATGGGTAAGTTTTTTTACAACAAAATTGTCTACTTCAGCCATAAACAAATACACACACCACTTTACCATAATATTATTGTATTTGACTTGATTTACATATCAACTGGGAGTTGATCGTTTATGAACCAAGGTCTTAGAATGGAAACTTCTAAGAATTTAAAAAAATTGGCAGAACATCAAATTTTAGCACTTGGTTTGTCATATTTTTCTATTTAGGGGCTTTCTCGTGTGATGATTGAAAAGCACATTTGATATCAGAGAAGCAAATAGGTATATCATATATATATATATCAATATTCAAAAAAAGAGGGATTTGAACCTATATTCCACTAAAGGGCTTCAACATTTTTTTGTCATTGGGCTTTTTTTCATCATAGCTGTTTTGATTGCACGTTTTTTTGAGACCCTCTTTTAGCAACACTAGGGTAAATCAAAGACATATAATATAGAATATTACTATTAGAATTCTACTTGCAAATGTTTGGTTAAAGGAGAAAAAAGTACAACATGGAACACAGGTGAATTGGACATACCATAGACGTCATTAGAACACTTAACAGTGGAATAATGAATGACATTTAAATGACAAAACCATTTGCAACCAATAGACTTGTCATCAACACAGGCCTTCTTTGTATACAGCTGCAAATTGTCACAAAAGGAAAATGAGATTTTGTGTCTTGACTGAGGAATGGTATTTCTAGGCTCCAATGGAATTTTGTAATTCTATAGATCTAATTGATAATTCTATTTATGTCAAAGACATATCATATTCAATGTGAGATGATCATATTGTAAGATTCTTGAGGAAATTAATCTTTTACTCCAAGGTCAAGGCTGACCAATGTCACTTCCTGTAAGCTAATTCATTTTAGCTGTTTTAGGTCACTAGATTAATTTGTCATTACTAGACAAAATCAATTTGTTGTTACGTGTTAATAAATTCTTTATCAGTAACAACACAGAATGATACAAAACATAGTTAAAAATCCTATTCATAGCACGTACACCTTACATGTCAGGTCAAACTCCCTGTCTTAAATTAAGTTGGGTTCACCACAATGAACATTCAAGGTTCAATTGATGCCAGAAGAGAAAAAAATGTCTTTGGTCTATAGATGTTACATTGGTATGAAGGTGGGTTAGTATGTGTGTTGGGAAGAGGAAGAGAGCTACATTTGAATATGTTCACTGTTTACTGCCCAGGGAAGTAGAAGGCACCAATTCGTCAATAATATTCTTGTGGCAAAAAAAGGGTGTTTTTTTTTTTGTCTTTTACTAGTATATTCTTAGTTATTCTTTATTTGTATAGCAGAATATATTTAAAAAAAGAAAAACTATTCATAAAAGGTTTCAGAATATTAAAAAACATGTTTTTATACTAAAGGTGTCGATTTTTAAAAAAATAATATTTAGTTTTAAAATGTAAGAAAAATCATTTTCCACAACTGGTTAAAGTTTAGATATATTTTTGCTTGTATTGAAATATTTAAAAAATCATATTAAGAATCTCTATCGGAATTTAATATGGAAAATCTTATCAGAAATGGCTCCAAACTGGAAATTTAAGCCTTTTCAAACCAAATTTCTCATATCAAATTCCCATAGAGATTTTTGCAATGCAATTATTTTCAAATTTCTATTGAAGAAAAGAATATTTTTAAAACATCCAGTAGAAGCTGATATTGATCTAATCCTCAAAAAAAAAAAATGTTAAGTCACGTTTAGTATTTAAAAAAAACATGTTTTTAATATTCTGAATTCTAGGGTAAGTCCCAAGACAAACACTGGTTTCGGGGCCTTTTTACATTAATGTAAGGGAAGGTTCAAATCATAGCTTACTTGCTCATGCTATAAAAAAATACATACAGCTAGATGCAAAGTCTACAGGATTTATTAGGAATGCTTCCAGGTATTTTTTTATTGTTTTTGGCCATGAAGTACAGAAATTAATCTTGGCTTATTTTCAACAATAAGTAATATCATATTATTAAGTTGGGTTAGGGCTGTGTTATCAAGAAGATTCTCTTCTCCGGATTGTTGTTATGAAAACATAGGGTCGTGTATCAAGTGAAGTTGTAGATAAAAGCCAAAGAAAAGGGAGGCATGGAAGATAAAATAAAAGAGGCTTTGAATAGCTTACACTTACAGGATGAAATTGTATGTTTCAAAACATCTAAAGAGTAGAATTGTTTGCTATCTACAGTTAAAATGATTTGATACTGGTGCATTTTTAAGAACCTAAAGACTTTTTTGCATTTAAAATTATCACAAAGAACTTGATGAATAAACATGTATGCATTATGGTAGGATTGGTGAATTTTATTCATGATTTATTTTAGACAGCTTTATCTCAATAGTATTCAGAGCAATTTAGCAACTTGAGGGTTATTTTAAGGAAAATCTAGTTTCTGTACTTGCTGAATTTCAAGAGAGGTTCAAAGCCTTTGGCCCCAAGTCTCTGGAATAAAAAAAAAAGAAAATCAACCAAGAATCTTGTAAAAGGCATACATACAGAACCTGAATAAAGACCAAATCTGCAAAGCTTTCCAAAAGATTTCAGGACTAATCCATTGGACACAAGTCTGCTTTTAGCATCGGATCAATCAGTGAGACACAAATTGTCGCTTGTAAGAGCTTTGTCATCAAAAGTATCTCTCCATCATGACTGGCCAGGGGGAAAACGTGAGATTATGAGTGCACCTTTTGATTTTCTGGCCAGGGTGTTTGTTTGGTTCTGATTTTGGTTAAAGCCTTACACTACGGGTGTGATGATCCATTGAATTAAGCTAATATCTTTTTTCTAACTGCAAGGATATTTTGATTAGATTAGTTCTCTGTATGCTGCCTCCAGGCTATTGTTCTCTAATCATCTTCAGATCATTGAGCTGCTGTCTTCGGGGGAAATACAGTAACCCAGCAATTTTTAGAGCATTTTTCATTGACTAAGGATTTGAGACTTTCACAAGGAAGATATTTCAGCTTTCAATAGGAGAGCAAACTTTTATGTCAATTTTATGAGCTTTAAATCTTGTGGAAGATATAATTTTTACCAGGAAAAGTTATAAAAGGTAAGACATTTACTTATCTTTATATTATATTAAAATAAAATACACCTCTCCTGTGGTGTTTTTTTTTTAAAAAATCTTACCTTGATAATGTTTCAGCTCTCCTGTACTGTTTAGCATTGTTTGATTTGATTTGATTTGGCAAATATAAATAAATTATATACATGTATAACATAACCCAAATTATTTGTCCAGGATAACCCATTAAAGTCATAGAATTATTTCCCATGGAGTCCTATTAAAAAATTTCTAACTTTTTGTCTTTTACGTTATCACATAGTTGTGGCAAATAAAAGTTGGAAAGACAACAATAATATTGAACATTTCTTTTCTAATAAATGAAAAAAAAGGAGAATGTTTTTATCAATCTGAAGATTTTTGTGATTACTGCATTATTGTATTTCATCAATCCCACTGATGACATCAGAAAAACATTTTCATTTCTGGTGTTGGCTAGCAGAATCGAAATACCAGACAAAGAATTTCCATCTATCTCTGATTATTTCCTAAATGAATTGTAAACACACCTTTGGCTATGTGACAAAAGAGACCTAATGCAATGATGATGTGGTATGGTAAATGGCGTATATCAATTGACCTACAAATGGAGCCTATTTTTCTGGTTTTTAAAAGCTACTATGTTTGAGCTCCTAGAGGGCTCTGTGTGCAAGGGTTGAACCTGTTTGGTAAGACTAAGAGGTATAGTGTTAGGTTATTGACCTAACCCTAACCCTAACCCAATAGTTGAACATATTGCCATGTCATCTCAATGTAATAAGGGACAGTTCATTTCTCTGGGATTAAAGCAAGGAATAAATTAGGAAAGACTGACATATAGTTTCCAGCTAGATTTTTTCATTCTTACCTAGTAATGTTCATTTAACAAATTTCTACAATACCGAAAAACATGTAATGGTGATTATAGAAAATGTGGCCCATTGGGAGAAGATGACTTTTTTATGAGCTTTTCATTGTTGGAAAATCTGACTCATGATACCGCATAGGCTACTAGTTGGTAACAGCTCCATTCGAAGTAAACAAAAATTAGTTGTGGGAAAGCTGTACATGTAGATCATTCATTTCTGGCCAAATTCGAATCCAAAAGAAAATAAAACTTTCCAGGATCCATTTCCCTTGACATGTTACAGAACACAAGTGGCAAGTGTTGCTATCTGTTTCTTCTTCTTAAAGAAGACCATCTGGACGACAGGCTTTGGTCAGCTCTTCGACACAACCAACAGGAACACATGGGTGAATATTTAGCCCAATTGCATAATGATTTTGGCTGTATAATATAACGAGAGTAACTTAGCTTTATTATAATTTTTGTTTCATTGGGAGCTTGATGTTTTCAATATTAACCTCAGCCTATATTCTAACTATGTGTTTCCTTTGGTATGGGTGGGGTTGTTGTTAAACAAATAGATACTCTATAATTTCAGGGTTTTAGCCACAGGATTTTATCTGTTTCAACTTTGAAAACATTATGCTTAAGCAGGGGGGTTGCACCCCCAACCTTGCTATCCTAAAACAAATACTTACATCTTCTCTTGTTTTTTATGAATTAATTTCAAGGATTTTGTTATCATAGTCTTTACATTGCCTAAATCATCTTTCTGTATTTTCTCAACTCTTGGGATTTTTGTTGGAGTCCATTTATCCCCAAGGAAAACACGAAACCTGTGGTTGTCTATTTTGAAATTAAGTTTCTTTGAGAGTGTCAATAGTTCAGTCAATACTTAAAGGGGCCAAAAAGTTCTTCATGTTTGAGTAATTTAGGTCAAAAGTTCTCATGGTCATTCCAGATGCAATTGAGTAATTGTCAGTTTAGAATTATATAGTTTATTAGATTATTTTATAATTTAGTGAAAAAACTGAATTTGAATAGACACTTTGATAGTACAAACAGTTTTTTTATTGTACTGTACAATGATTGCAAAACTTATAGTTGAAAATGTTACTCTACTCTAATACTAGTAATAGCAACATAGAGCAAACAACCAAGTTATTATAATATGATATCTTGATATCAGCCTGTTTGAAAGGAAGTTCTTAAATTTTCTTGTTTATAAAATTGTTTCATCCATTTTTAATGGATTTATGCTACATGGTGTATATAATGATAACCTTTACCTTTGAATATTGATGACAGGACCTAGATTAAATTGGCGGTATTATGAAAGGTCTTATGATGATTTTTAATGATGCTGTCATCTTGACAAAAGTGCACCTGCAACCTACAAATTGCAAAAGTTACTATAGCAATCTGCAGGTTGCAGGTGTAATTGTTAACACTCACAGATGAATGAGAAACAACAACATGTGACCACATGATTGTATTTGTGTGTGTGTCACTGTGTGTGTTTCTCTTCTCTCCATTAAAGGACTAATTTGTCACCAGTCATTTTTCATAATATGCAAGATCACAAGAGAATGGAGTTAACAAATGACTGCTTTACACTTTTTATTGCAAGCCGTCTCTTTAAGGGACTTTATTGACAATCTTTGACAGAGCTAATTCTCCTGAGTGTCACCCAAAGGAATTACCACACATAAATCCTTTTACTTGTGGGATCAAAGTCAACACTAACCCTAAGATCGGATGAGAAATCAGACTTAAGCATAAAAGATTTTGCTTAAAGTTAGCGTTCCTTGGAAGCATAGAATATCTGTGATTTCTTCTTACTTTATCTCTCTGTGAACAAGATATCTGATTAGTAACTGATTAGCTGGATTGAAAAACATGATGTCATATGTGATGACATTTTGTGTGATGTAGCATGGCTCAATACAATATGATGTGATCTATAATATGATAAAAAGTTACGTAATTGACTGCAATTTTACACAAAAAGCAGCTCATTACAGTGAGTGGTAGATTTATCAAAATTAATTCACATGGAACTATTGAGAAAGGAATTGCAAAATATCTACAGAGACAATAGTGATGTAATCATTACAAGAGGTTTGACCCTTGAAAATTGATAGTATATTAGTGGAAAAGAAGTATAATTTGCAAATCAGTAAACAATGAAGGGTTGTTGTCAATTGATTGGTAATTTCAATTTTCGATAGAAAACGTATAAAATAATCACATAAAATGAAGCCTGCATGCATCATGATCTGTTTTAATTAAATAAATACACTTATAAAAAAGTTAAAAGGGCAGAGTCCTGTAACTAGTTTATTCTTTGTGAAATTGACCTTCATTTCCTCAAAATGTTTGATAAAGTACACACATGTGCTTGGGAAAGAATACAGGATTGAAAATTAGTCTTTGTGTGGTTTGTATTAGGAGTTTGATATCCCTGACCCTGGAAAACATTATTCTTTTAGTGGTTTCTGCATTGAATATTAATGATATTTGAACTGGTAACAGATCTTGGACCTATAACTGGCTATACAAATTCAATTCCTCTCGTCTTTTTTTCCTTGGGGATTTTTTTTTGGCATTCAAAGCTTTTGAATAGCTGATATCCAATACATTATCTGGCTTATAAGGAGAGATATATTGTAAAACCTAAGTTATAACTTTCAAATATGACCCTTCCAATGGATTTCTCAAGGGAGAAAATGAGCAAACCCTGGCCTGATCAGGATTTAATATTTCACATAAATCTTGTATTGGAGCAGTAGATATATTGTCACATATTGTTGTGTTGTAATGTAAAGTAGTGTAATGTAAATGTTCAATTTATATGTATGTATAAGGGTGTATGTAAGGGTGTATGTATGTATGTATAATGTATAATTTATTTGTAAAAAAGAGTTACAATTCTACAATTTGAAAGATAGAAGAAAAAAGAAATAATTAGAAATTTTACAATAAAAGGCAGTTATATTACTTGAAGTCAGTTTTACAAATTCAATTTATATTGAGTTAAATTTTTATTTGATATAAGGTGTTCTAAATCAGCTCCAATTATTAATTTATTCTTTTGTGTTGATTAAAAAGGTAATAAAATATCAGAAATTTGCGGGAATATCACTTATTCAACTTTCAAGGGCAAATTTGTTTTAAACTATAGAAAAAAAACCATATAAAACAAAACAAGTTGTTTTAAGCAATGATATTAATAACCTTCTCATTAGTTCAGTCAGAGCATGCCTCACAAATAATTCTTTAACTTGGAAGAATCATGAAATTTGTGATGTTTTTCTGCAAAGTATCAATCTTTTCATGCTTTCTAAAGCAGATGAGGCATTAGAATTTGGCATTTTATGTGACAAGATGGCATACAGGCACATGTGTTTTGTCAGATATCTACAAAATTACTGAAAATATTATTCCTATACTGCCATGAAAAATAGCCTAGTGAAAAGATGCATTTGACCTTGAATTCAACATTAAATGAGACATTGGTCAGTGTGCTATGATTTGAATTCAGTGTGTGTCAACCCATCTGAGAAGCCATTAATAAACTGAAATTTAATTAATAGATTGTGAGTTGAAACAAGGTCAAGGAATTTTGTTTATGACTCTATTCTATACAACCGACAGTTGCAGAGGCAAACCCTATAGATTTTTTCATGTCATTGCAAAAACAAAATAAACGGCTACCTTTCATAGAAATTCACTTGGAATATAAATGGTCCAGATTGACTAGGAAACAATACATTTAATTACATATATTCTCCAAATGCAAGCTGTCAAAAACAGGCCCTAAGACCAATTTTAGCTCTATGGATAGCTGTAGGCCCTTCACTGATTTATTTCATATCATTTAACTTAACTTTTAACTTCAATGAAAACACTTGACAGATTTAGATGTTTGAGGAAACACTCTTTGGGATATTTCGAATCAAATTATTTTAGTAAGTTATGTCTTGTATCTCTTATCTTTAAAAAGAATATCCATTTTGATACATGCTGGTTTCATAAAGCAGATCCTCTTTGTTGTCCAAAATCCTAATGGTGTCTATTTCATATCACATCCAAAAAGATTGGATGCAATTACATCTGTTGTAGAAGCCATCAAATTTGTCAAATTGTAACAGATAACAGATTGATGGAGGAAGCAAACAACTTTCTTGGACTTAATATAAGCCCTCAAAAATATTAGCTTCTTCATTGTTTTAACAAAAGTTGATACAGAATATGTTATTGGTTGAGCTGAGGGATCAATGAGATACCAAGTCATCATTATAAGACAACAGCAAAATCATGTGATGTCTATATTTGCTCATGGTTCTGTCTTTAGGATATTATAGGTAAAGACATTGCTTCAGTGAAACCTTTTCCATGGTGAACTGGGCTTTCTTTAGTGATACCGTTATCCATGTGGCACTGGGCTATATTACTATGTTTTATGTAAGAAAAATGAAGAGTGAAAATAAAAGTCTGAAAATTGTAATTAGGGTGAAATCTTTTAAAATTTAAGGGCTTGAAATGAAGTTTTTATCATGTTATATAAATAATACATACAAATTGTAAACAGTGATTTATATGAGAGATGAAACCATTTTTGTAAAGTGGCATAATGCCTTGATGTCAAACCTTGAATCTTTGAACCTAGCACCTTCACAATTTTGCAAATATCTCTGCATTTTTTCACAGGAACAAATAAAAGTTCATAGAACAAGAAGTAGCAGATGAACCTTTGGATCACTTCTGAAACAATACTGAATTCCATCAACTTGATAACATCTTTTCCTAGGAAGAAAACTGTCTTATAAGGAACCAATAGTTTTCTAGGATTAAATCTGCTATTTATGGGTATACTCTAGAAGTCCATTCCCTAGGGAAATGTTCGTGATCCAATCATGAATTTCCTAGGTATGAGTCAGAGATCCAATCAGACAACACACCTTATTTGCTTGCCCAAAAATTGATTCTTAAATCTCACTTAGCTAAAACTCCATAAAAAAGAAACGACATAGATTGTAATCAACTAAAGTGAATGGTTTCAGGTTTTTTAAAGTTAAAACAACAAGAATTGTGAGATAGTAAAGACATTTGGGATCAATTGTCGCAAGATTGATATGTTATCCTCCTAGTCAACTGCTTTATATATCTACTATGTACTGATTATAATCAATCAATTCATGATACTCTGTGAAGGCAAATGTTTTGAACTAAAAAAAAAGGAAGTGATTTCTTTTTTTTATAAAGAGGGTTTATCTAGATAATTAGTTGTGGGATTCTTCTTTGGAATGATGGACCGTAAGCTGCAGCCTCACATTTCTTCTCTGTTCTATAAAATGCCATTTTGATCCATGACATAAGTTTTAATTACTCATTTTTTCTGTTGCATAATTTAAGAACATGCATGCCATGTATTTTTGATATACAAAGACAGATTAATTGAAGGTCCAATTCACATACAAGTAATTGCTTTCTTATATGATGTGTTACATCACACTTCTGTTCTATGCTATCTCCAATTTCTTTCACTGTCCGACTGCACAATTTTTTCATAAATTGTAGTTTTGCCATTGTCAAGTGATATATGTGTCAGTGGTGATAACAGAAGATCATACGTTTTGAGTGAGGAGCAACCAAATTTCCTTTTGTTTGATATAAACAGGATAAAAAAACCAAGGATGAGAAATATAATATAATATGTCAGAGGGAAAAAATATTTTATCAATTTTATCTGCATTAAATCATCTTTAAAATTTCAAAACTTCAAAAGGGTACCACAGACAGGAAATCATCTGAAAATCTGAAAGTTCTTTTATCAACTTCCTCTTCTTATGGATTCTAGGATCATCCAGGAATTCATATCGCATGTGAAACCCCATCAATACCTGCAAGCATGGATCAAAGTTGTGTTGGTTTAATCATTTACTGTTAATAAATCTTGCTATTTTCACAAGCTATGATTGCTTACTCAAACAACCACTGATCAAAAGGTTATAGGCTTATCAAAGGACTTTTAGTGACATGTTAGATGCCAAAATATCAGATCTAATAATGTACTTCCTGTTTTTCAACTCAATACAATATAAAAAAACATGTCAGAAGATCATGAAAAGGAATGGAAGGTCTTGAGTTCTATGGGATAACAAGAGTATCATGTTTCTCTCATTATCTTCTGGATAGAAAGAATTTAGTGAAGGAAAAAGTTAATGGAAATACGAGATTATGAATTCTATTTAAGGAAATAAATGGCAGTATTTCTAAACAATGAAGTGTTTATGCTTGGCCTTTGATTTAAGGATAGAGAAAGAAACTTAAACTTTTCAAAAAGAAAGTTTAGTATTTTAGTTAGACCTTTATGTCATGTTTCTTTCATTATCATCTGCATAGAAAGAATTTAGTGATATGAAGGAAAAGGTTAATAATGATTAAGAACATAAGAAACAATTGACAGTATTTCTAAACAATGAACTTATTTATAGCCCTTGATTTAAAGATAGAGAAGCTTTAAAACTTTTCGAAAAGAAAGATTTTTATTTAGACCTTTATGCCAAGTACATACGAGATAATTTGAATGCTACCCTGACTAAGTGACTGCCAAATATAGCTGCATTTTTAACGAAGGAAGAGCCATCTCTATCAATAATGCCTATAGGACTTTTATTTCAACAAATCTTCACAAATTAGGCTTTGCTCTGACATCCATTTTACTGTTCAAAAGAAATCTAAAAAGTCAGAAATATGTTGAGAAAGAGCCAATTCCACTTTTCTTTCAAACACAAACTAATGTCAAAGAGACGGAATCCTTGGCAATACACCTGAGGACAAATTAATCAACTGTAACAATTTATTTCTTGTAAATCTATAGGCTTTATTTTTTACCCATTTTGGTATTCAGTGACAAAGTTAAATTGCATCAAGCTGAGAATGATTGAATCTCTGATGTCCCTGTGAGACTCATTCCTTTGCTTCCCAATCAAAATGGTGAATAGAGAGATGGGAAGATTAGCTTGATCATGTCAAGATTGGACACAAAAATTTATCATTCCCATTTTGAGCAAATCTGTAGACATACTAAAAATTCATCTTTCTCCCATTTTAGGAGAATCTGTGGACAAACAAAAACTGAACTTGCTGATTTAAGGGGAAAAAGGCAAGCTTGTAAGAACGGGTAGGTATTTCAATATAATAGAACTCTACAGTCTCCAATAAATCAGTGCTCATTTGTTCCTGATAATAACTTTGATAATCAGACTATCAGAAATTATACAAAATTTTCTTCATTTCACAGTCTCCTATTATTTGATGGCAGGAACTAATCAATAACCTAAGCCTTGTAGAATTTCTCAATTAATTTCAAAAGATAAGGAAACAAAATTTTAGCTTGTACCCACTGAATATTTCCTCTTTTTTTATATGAGTGGATTTATGGAAGAATTTTTTTTATCACTTTCAATTCAGGTAGATTATGTGGTCTTGTATTATTTTCCAACAGCAAATCTTTTCTTGATTGGAATTCTGTGGGGAGCATAGATCAGATAAAATGGCCGTCACCTGCTTGATGAATGGATTGCTACAACTTCCTTTTTTCTTTCACTTGCTTCCTTTCTAGATTAAATGTCAATACTTATGAAAACGAGAGAGAAAACTCCTAGCGTAATCTTGTTGTGGGACAAGTGCATCTCTTAATCATTCTATGTGGAGCCCTAAGGGTTAAGTGTTCTTACTCTGGAGGTTCACAAAAAGGCGACATTTATTTAAAGACTGATCTATGAAGCAAATTAAAGTCTAGTTAATTTGACAGTGTTGGAATGAAGTCATTTCCATTTTGAAATCCAGGGGGACTAAGCAAGTATCAACGTCTAATAGTAAATACCATTCTTTGTTGGGGTGGATTTACATTGTAATGATCATCCAGGAATTAGAATTCTGATAAAATAATGAAGATGAAGGCAAGGATGTTTTAACGAGATCTCGAGGTTTCTTCTATTAAACAATCATTACTTTTACTTGTATAGAACTTAGAAGGAAGATTTTCAGTTGTGCTAAGAATCCATACTAAAATTTAATTTACTCCTTTAGGACTGATCAAGTAACCATGGCCACTAATGGCAAACATTTTGTTCAAGGCAATTTTTTAAAAAGTTCTGGGATGTTTTTAGTAACTCTTGACTTCTATAATATGGGTGTTTTGCTTCACCCCAATTGAAAGAAGTTACTTACAAAACTGCCTCAAATGAAGAAGAGGCTGAGCCATCACCATAATCTGAGAATATTTCATCAGTGATCTTTATTCTGCATTTTTAATGTAGTGCATCCCATTAATTCAAACATGTATATATACCCAACAGTTGTTTTTTTGTATGGCCTTCCCAACAAGTTATTATTCTCGACCAGGTATAACCTTCAATGGCGTTTATAAATGTGTACACTTTGTTGCCTTAAATTACATTTTTTTGTTATTTTGATGCCTCTGGTTTTAAGGAGAAGAATTTCTATTAGCCCCAAAAAGTAATTCTATTGTATGAAAAATTGAAAATTCCAAGTAGAAGGCCTATTCCAATGGGATCAAGAATGATCCTCAGCTGCTGGTAGTTTAAAAGGTAATTTTTGTAAATGATTAAACATCAGGATTCTCAGAGAGTTTACAGCTTAAAGTTCTTGCATAAAGACAATCTTTCTAGGAAATGTGTATGTAATTTATTGAATAATTTTACCTGAAAGGATCTTATGTAAATTTGTTCTGTTGCAGGTGTTGTCTTATATAAACACTATTGCCTAAAGGGGTCAACCAAAGAGACAAAAATGTTATAAAATTACACAATTATTCAATGATGCCAATGTTTTGACATGTTTTGTTTTTGAGTAGCTATAAAAAGATATTGAACACTAAAAATGAAAACATTCACAGTGTAGTGCTGAAACAAAAAATATAAAGTTTGACTGGCCCAAATATAGCAGATGAGCTTCAATTAACACAAATAAAAATGTCTCCTTTTATGTGTTAATAATTCTTTTGATAGACATTTAGATGAGATATCAGTTCTGTTTTGAATGATAAAGATATAAAAAGTGGCCAAAGGGAGACTGTTTTGGCCTTAGTTTCAAAAAGAAATTAGCAATACTTGAATTGACAATATGAATTGTAGGACCTGATCCAAAGTCATTATAATTATATTCAGGGCCAAAATTACTTGATGTGTTCTTGACCAAAAGGATATTATCCCAAGAGTTCATAATGTGGAAATTCCCTGTGATGAAGACATATGCAAGACACTATAAATGATAATGTGACATTATCAGATACAATGTATAATGAATGATATTGTCAAGGTCACACTACGATGGTGCTAGCTATATTATATTTAGCACTATCGTAGTGTGACCTTGACAATATCATTCATAATACAGTATGTGTATGGAGTGTTCATTTTGATTTTTGAAACTTATGTTTTATTGAAAGACGATGATGTTCAGAGTAATTTGGTCGATTGAGAAAATTCAAATTTTTATCCTAGGTAAGGGTTGGGTACACATTTCATGAAAATTGCATCAATTAATATTACATTTAAAGTTTACTTCAACTTAATAATGATTTGTCATCATTCTATTGAACAAGATAATCTAAAAATACATTGTCTTAGTATATTGTATGGATATACATGTAGCCTACACGTAAGTTATGAACTTATTGACCTTCAAACCCCTATTGATCACATGACAAGTATCTACCAAGCCATTAAAGTGTTTATGATAGTCTTTATGAAAGAAACAGAAAAAAATCAATAACTGGTGATATCCTTTTGATTTCTCTGTAAGGAGGAAGTTTTTTTGATAAAAAAAAGTTTGTAAGGCATCCTGAGGGTAACTGGCAGACACAAGAATTCATGTAAAGAAAAGAGGCTACATATCAAGTAATTGATAATGTAACATTAATTATTCTGTAAATGCCATTATGTTAAATGTTTCATGGTAGGACACTTTCATAAGCAATTTATTTCAGCAACACCTTTTTTCTGAATATTAGGATTCTATAGAAAAATGACTTCTGTCAATTTCCGTAAGGGTTTCTAGGCATGATTGACATATATCCACACTATAAAAAAAGTAATAATTATGTGTCTCTTTCACTTGCACAAGGGTTTTGGTTATAAAAGAAACCATGCAGCTGCAATTATATCACTTTCCTAGTATTTCTTTCATGCCTAAAGCTGGAAGTTCATTTTGCAATCAGGAACCAGTTGGAGGCAAACAGGTACCCAATGAGATCAATTGTCACTGCTTTTCATGCCATTGAGTGTCAAAGAAATTGTATCAACCAGGTACCAGCTGCAGGCAGGCAGGTACCCATTGTGATCAATAGTCACTGCTTTTCAATCCATTTAGTGTAAAAGCTTGCTGGCTATTAGCAGTGTCAATGCAACCTGATTGATGAATGACAAAGATGTGTGGCATGGCCATCAGTATGGTGTCATTATCAAACATAGACGAGTGCTATCTCTTTTAGCCAGCAGCAACCACTGTCAAATCATGTTTACTTTACTTGCCACATATTTCCATTGAAGCAATATTGGCAGACATTCTTATGGCCTTTGCCAAACACAACAATCATAACTTTCCATGATAGTGTTCTTTACTGCTTCATTACATTTGCTCAAAGAAGGGTAAAGGCAATTTTAGCATTAATGGCTTCTACATTACGCTTAAGAGTTAATACAAGAAAAATTGACAAAAAGGTCAGAACTAGAGACAAAATGATTCACATAGTGTCCTTGAAAAATGTTATTTATAACCTACTCTCTTTATCATTTAAGGACAGAAGAATGTTGGCTTGGTCTAACAGATATGCCTTAGCCCTATGCTCCTGTGTCCTTATGCCAATGGCCAAATGCATAGGAGAAACAATTAGATTGTAACAATTACATTAGGAAAAAGTTCTTTGGTCCTAATGTTTCATATTTGTTAGGTGTTTTTTATGTCCTCTTAGTTTTTTTCCCATTAATCTTAGCTCATGCCTTTGCAAAGTTGTGTCCATGGCTCATCTACTAAATCTACTTTTACTAGTCTTTTAAACCTTTAAACCATGCAGAATTATTGTTTCTTTGAAGTTTATGATCAAAGGCACAATACTCAAAGACAGTTAAGTAACCTTTGTTTAGCAGAAAGAGGACTATTTTAAGTCTTGGTATAGGATCAAGGGTTTATAGAATAGAACCACCCTGCCACCTGTAGATATAAATTGTTCATAGCCTTAAGGCCCGGTCACACAGCACTCCACGTCTAAATCACGTACAAAAAGTTAAGAAAATCTGGTGGACGTGGTCGTA
>JAVSBT010025788.1:0-16205 GCA_033118115.1 Pharyngocirrus eroticus
AATTCAAGGGTTTTCAAGGATTCAAGACTGCTGTGCGAACCCTGTTATTAAAATATAAAACAAAACGATTTACAAACTAATGCTTAAGTAATTAAAAAAATGTTAATCATTTCTTTTTTTGAAAAATTGTATATTTTCATATCGAATTTTCAAAGTTTTTTTTTAAAAAAAGGTTACCGATTCAACTCACTGTTTTAAATCTGCCTCTTTCTTCTTTCTTTCTCTTTCCTTTATAAAGGCTGTAGGATCAAACCTACCATAGCTGTTGTTACCTGCAGAATTAAATTTCTTGATTTGACAAAAGTTTCTTTCTTCTCTTTGCATGGGCTAATTGCTGTGATATTCAACGTAAATAGACATAGGGCTACACTGTGAACTGGCTACACCAAAATAGCATTGGAATGGAAGACAAATATTTGAAAACAATGGATAATTCTTGATTTTACCTGGGGAAGGTGACCTTCCAGTGTATGACCCTCCACTACTTGACCTTGTCCTTCTGACTGGGTGTGAGCTTTTATCACGTGACCTTGATCTTTCTCTAGGAAATGAGAAGCTTTCCCGTGGTGATTTTGTTTTAGATTTTGCTGATAGAGATGAATATCTACTATAGTCTTTGTTGTAGGAATTTTCTCTACTATTTACATTGGAATGCCTGCCGCTGTGTAATGAATGGTTACTTGTATTAATCCTAGGGTATGACCTTTCCCTTGAAGTTGAACGATCTCTTTGGTGTGAAGTACTTATTCTTGAGCCTGCTGATGTGTTGCTCTTTGATCTACCGGACCCAAATGAAAAGCGTAAACTAGTATACTCACAGTTACAAAACTGACAAAAAAAATATTTGAAGAAAATCTAATAAAATCAACTTATCACGGTAATACCACAAAAATTCTTTGCAACATTTCAACTTGATTTATCTACCATAAAGTTGTACATGTATATCCTAGCATAAAAGAATACCACAAATAATCTAAATTTTGTATCCTCATTTTCCTGATTGTCATCATGTGAAGGTTTGTATTTTAAGCTATTCATTTTGATGAAGCTAGTCTTTCTCTTTTTTCTTACCTTTTGTATAATGATAACTCATTGTTCAAACTTTTTACTCTAGCCTTCAAATTCCTTTCACTTGCTCGAAGTTCCTCTACCTCATCAGTAAGTTTGCAAAATTCTTGATTTCTTTTGCTGGATGATCTTTGATGTTTTGTTTTTTGAAGTATGAGGTCTTCTTCAAGATTCTTGATTATGCTTTTCAACATTTTGATTTCTTTGCAAGCTGCTCCAGTTGTTGTACTGCTTACTTCTCTTTTGTATTCCACAAATATATCTTCCAAATCTTCTTTTTCTTGTTTCAACTTTTCATGACTGAAAAAGATATGAAGCAAATACTTCTTTTACTTACTTATGTAACTTTATTTAGTTTGATAACTAAATTAAACCAAAAAGTGGTAACAAATCTATGTCAAAATCCATACCAACATTTTAGCAATTTGTTATGACATGCATTTTGGCTAAATGTTTTATATTCCTTTCCAATTATATTGAAAAAATCATCAATCTTTTCAAGACAATTCTCTTACTCTTTTTTCAATTTTTCATGTTCCTTATTTCTTGACTCTTTGTGCTTCCCTGCTTTCATTTTTTTAATTTCTTGTCTAAGTTGTCTTATAGATTCTTGCAAAGCTCTTGGGTCTGGTTTGCCCATATAATTCAAGGGTAAAGGATAATGAATTCTACAAGGGTACAAAGAAGACATACATTCAAATTCTCATAAAAAAAAGGAGGCAGACAGAAAGTTAGTATGATATGAAAGGATTTCCTTTTTATGTTAGCTTTACTTTTTTTAACAATACATTTCCTATGCCATTTGTTTACTATTGTGTGATGATAAAACTCTCAAGCCTAGGACTAGACTGTAATAAGTTAACATCCTATTCAAAAGTGAAATTTCAATTTTCCATAGAGCCAAGATTTACCCAGCGATAAGATTGATAAGCTCTAAATTTTAATAATCTCATTGGAAAAATATAGCTTTAAATAAAGAGTTACAATCAGATAATACATACCTGTCAAATTCCACAGTATATGTTAGTATGAGATATCTTTTTGAATTCAATGATGCATTTTTAGGTTGTGACAAATTTCTTGACCCGCTTCCTGTCTTTCTGTTTCTTAGAGCTTCTAGGTCTGAATATGTGAGCAAATCCAATGACACTGAATCACTATTCTGGGTAAGAGCAGATTCAAGCATGCTTATAAATATTGAAAACTGTTTGAAATTTCCAGTCTTGTGGGTAAGGTCTTCAATATCTAGATGGAAAAAAACACAACAAAATAAGAAAATAAGATGCACAGATGTGTTTGGTTTTAATTCAATGAAGAGACAATGCAGTGTGTATCATTAAAAATATTCAGGATTTGGCATTTGTTTATGAGGAAAATGATTAGATGAACATGATAATCCTTATGTGCATCAGGATTAAAAAGTTGAGAATATGTAAAATATATTACACTTACAGTATAATAAATAGCATAAGACACAATTTTATAGTTCTATAAATGGAATTTTATCTGTATCAATTTATAAATGCTAGTTTTATTTCATGTCAGCTCTAAACTTGGGTGGTTGACAACTGAAGTGAACGATAATAAGTGACTTACAATCATTGTCAAACTTTCCTCGCCATTGATCAGCTGTCATACGATCTTCCACTTCAACTACAAGATTATCACCAATGTTCATAGTAACTACATATTCTATGCCACGAAACATGTATGTGGCCACCACAGTTGATTCGTTTTCCATGGTGAATTTTGTTCTCTTCTGCAATCTTTAGCCAAGTTGAGACTTGTTCTACTCGGAGTAGCCAAGTTTTGGTTTATATTCAACAAAATTAGCAATCCCCATAGAAGATGCTCATCGATCCTTGGGTTTGCACATGTAGATGGTATAATCCAAAAGAAAAAATCACACTTTCAAACTCATAGCTATGTCAAATACGAAATTATCATAATATTCATTTTTGAAGATGCCGCTCATCTCTTTTTATTACGACGGAAGCTACATATGTATACATCTAAAGTGCGCATGCCTATATTGTTAATTTTTCATTTTTTGGTTATTCTTTTTTTGGCATATTGTTGTGATCTCTATGATTGACTTTTTTGTTTGTGCACTTAAGAAAAAAAAATGTAATTGCACATCAAACCATCACCTTGGTAGCCTCAGACTGTGATTGTAATATATAACGGGTTCTCTGTTTATCATTTATCTACCATTCATTTTACCTATTTCATTTACAAGTTATCGGAAGGAGCTATTTGTAAAATGATTGCCAGAAATGCCCATTTTCTCCAAAAATTATTATTTCTACGTATCATAACTCAATTTAAAGAAGCTAGCACAGTTACTGACTGATAAATATATTGCAATGGAATTATAATTCAGGTATGAACAAAATGTCGTCTGCTCAACTTCAAACAATCCCTTGTGAAACAGAAAAAGTGTTGGTAAAGTTTCTAGAAATAGTTTCTGGTTGGCGTAACTTATTTATCGACAAAATAATTCATCCTCAATTTATGTTTAATTCTGATATTTCAATTATATATGAGAATTGTTCTTAGTATAATACCTCAAACACATTTTCCTTTCAATTCCAGAGCTTTTCATTGGAATCGCATGTAGTTTGCATTTATCCATTGGTTCCAAAATCATTTCAATACACTTGACTATGTTTTATAGATATATTTTCCGTCACCAAGTTGCATATAAGTCTCGTGAGTATTTAAGCCAAGCGCATCAAAAAATGAAGTTACAATAAATACATTCTTTGTGTACATATAATGTTAAGACCTACTATGTTGACATGTCTTCCCAAGTGGAGATATTGACTGTGTACCCCTTTGTAGATATAACCAAGAACCTGAAATTCACATATTTCTGAGAGACATATTTGTTAATTATTTCAATGGTATGAAAATGCTCATATCAAAAGTTTATGTAAAGTATCTAGAAGTACATTTTACTTGCTATTTATAGAAGAAGAGATTAAATTATGATTTGAGTTTTCCATATCACCCTCTAAATATGTATATTCCCATCACATGTAACATAATTATCCTAAGTGATTATTCCTTTGACAGTCTCAATTTGAATCAGTGTCATTGGATGCACTCTGTAGATGGGTTCACAAGCGAGTGTTGTAGACTGGGAATAGTTGAAAATCAAGATCATAGATATCCTATTGGCCTATGCAGTAAAGCTTTATGAAAGATGGATTTTTCCGATGATGAAGGTACTCAAGGGAGTAAAGAAACCAATGATATCAATAGCATTTTTTTTCAGTTGCATCCTTTTGTTTACCATAAAACTCACTATCTCATTACATTGTAATTCCAAACTTAGAAACCTAAAATCATGTAAAGCTTCAACTAGTTTTTGTTTCTGCACAGATTGATATAATATGGGCTAAATTAGGACATACTTTCTTACAAGTTATAGCCAATAGCTAAAATAATGAGACTGCAGCTTCCAATGGCTTTAGTTGTACATATATGTAAATGGGTATTGGAAAACAAAGGTATTTTTGTTTCCTGCACCCATCTATCTGTTGCACTATGGATGTACATAATAAAATAAAGGACAAAGGATTAAGAACATGTTACAGTTGGCAACATTATTTAATAGTGTCCATTGACACCTTTCTTAATCCAAATTATATCAATATTATACTTATCAAATCCAACAAATTATATCCATTTCAACTTTCAGGTGTTTTTTAAAAATCATAACCCCTTCAATAATTTTTTCTAGTATAAATACATTGGAGTTATCTAGACAGCATTCATACTGCAACCATAATGGTTTTACAGCTCATGCCTCCAGGATTTATATGCTCTCGATTTTTAGCTATTGGGTGTTTTCAAAAGTGAGAAATATTGTCTTTTCATCTGGGAAGGCCAGTTTGGAATTGAAACTATGATTGTCTTTAACTAATGGGACACCTACACAATGATGTGGCTTTGCTTTGGAAAAAAAGCCTATTCATAGTCTCAAGTGCGCATAGCCTGTGAATAATCAGCAGAGACGTCACCACCAAGCTTTGGCATTTATCATTTTGTAGATAATTCCTTACATATTTGATATATTTTTGCTTCCATATTTGGTTTTCAGACACATGATTTTTAATTGGATATTTGGTATTAAACAGGTTATTTATTTTCCATTTTCCATATTTCAGGAATTATACGTTATCTCTCGGGACTTCGTAAACAGTATGGTGGTCTTACAAGAGATACTCCAATCAAATCAAAGGGTGGTCTTCCAACTAAATTAGGTTCATATAGCCACCCAGAGCCAGCAGCCAATGCAGTCTATCATGCTGTCCAAACCAAAAATAAAGTCAAGCTTAAAAAGGCTGTAAGACAAGGTAGGGTGGTAAGACTGACTTTATTGTGATTCATCATCATCACTAATATTCACACCAGTCATAATCTTCTATAATTAATCAACATTATATGCTCATAGTGAAATTAATTTATGTTTGTGAAGTTTGAAAGGGCATATAAAGGATTTTAAGATTATTAGATACTGATTTATGTCAAATCATACATTTAAAACGTTATTTTATTCCCAGCATTAAAGGCAGATTTTCACAATGATTATGGACAAAGCCCATTGTATTTAGCCTGTGTTGATGGCACTGAAAACATAGTAGAAATACTCCTTGAGAATGGAGCCAACCCAAATGAGTAAGGAATTGTTAAGTTCAGAATTTTATTCTGTCCATGTCACTTTGAAACTGAAAGTGATATTTTTTTCAATTTTTAGAAAATAATTCAATGTGACTTAATTTGATAATAACAAAGAAAAGGGTGAGGTATTATGCAGACTGTACATGTATTTTCAACAAACATATTTATTGCTGAATAGATATATTTATTGTCATTTTAAAGTTGGCAAAACTGAGACATGGTATCAGCATGTAACTGGATTTTGTTTACACAATTTTGGCAATCTAAATCACACTTGACAGTATGAAAAAAAGATGAATTTAATGGCCCTTAGACATGTTTCCAACTGTTCTATGTATTGTTGAAGGAATGCCTACTTACTATAGGGTGAAATTATTCTTATTTAGAGTAAAACAATAAAGCAGCACAATGAAAATGGAACATTTAATCCTAGCTAACATTTTCTTTGCCTTGTTTAACAGAAGGTCCATAGATGGAAGCACACCCTTACATGTAGCTTCTTTTACTGGAAATCTTGATATAATCCAACAACTTGTTTTGAAAGGAGGAGATCTTCGATTACATGATTACAATAGCAGGAATGCCCAGGGATGGGCTGAAATGCAAGAAAATCAAAGAAAAAAACAAGGAACTCTCAATTTTTTGGCTGAATTGAAAAGTGATTTAAAAAGTGAATTTAAAAACATTGAAATAGATATGAAGTCAAAGAACGAAAGTCCAAGGTTATCTCAACCTCAATCTCAAACTCAATCTCATACTCAAATACCAATTGCGGTTCAAGATGCATCTCAAACCCAATCTTCATCACCTCAACCAGAACACAAAACGTCTAAAAAAAAGAGAGCAAAGAAATTTCTAAAAAAGTAAGACTTGTATAAGAGATTTTGTCATTTTCATTGACCAATATTATTGGGCAGATGCTAAATTGATACCTTTCATACATCATGTGTTGATGTATAAATATTGTTAAAGTGGCCCTTTAATCATTATGATTACACTGTTAGTTTGTCTATCCTTGGTTGCATAAACATTATTTGGTTACCTAGAACTTAGCTTGAATTTTTCATACTTATTTGAGACACCCCATAGAGTTTGAGTCAAAAAAAGCAAAAAACTATCTCTATTTTAATTTTGTGTGGTAGAAACATCTTTGTACAACACCGATCTGGGATAAAATATTATTTTAAAACATTTATCTTACTTTTCAGAGCAAAGGACCTACCCCATAAAGGGCAGATTAAGAAAAAGAAGGCAATGGCTAATAAGATTAAAAAAGTAAGCTATAGATTTGGACCGTGACACTGTAATTAAGATGTGAAATAACAAAATCATGTGTATTGGTGGTGTTAATATGGAGTTTGGTAAAGTTTGATATTTATGTTGCATTTTCCTATTTACCGAAAGATAATGTTCAATAAAATGTAGAAGTGATATAGATAAAAATTCTCATTCAGTTTATTGATACCAAGAACACAAAAAAATACAAAATTTGTTTACGTTTGGAAGAAGTTTTTTGTACTAAAATTTCTTACAGGTTTTGGAACTAAATTTATATCTTTATATACATGTATATTGATTTTGCATATCAATATTCTTAAACAGATTGCAAAAAACAGAGGAAAAGAAGCAGCAGTTACTGTTGTACAAGAAGGTGATTTGCAGCATGATTTTGAAGGTCATACATATAATAACGGGCCATTCATGGTCATGGAATGGTAAGTATTTAGGCTTTTGGATATGAGTGATAGTTTATTGGAGATATATATATATTGAACTATGAAATCGTATCAACCTTTCAGTAATTAGATATTTTTACTGAATAGATAATTATACAGTCTACACAAGAATCTTAGCATGCCATCACAAATGTATGTATAGTTGTATACCTTTGATTGAGTTATCAAATGAAATCCTGTTCAAATCCTTGTACTTGAATAATACAGCATGAAGTGGAAACGTACATGTGTTACAGTTAAAAGGTTGCATAAAGCTCCGGTAGAAGGAGGTATTATAGATATGTTGATTGAGGAAAAAGAGAAAGTAAGGTAAGTTGTAAAAATTTATATTTACTTCATGATTTTGTAAAAGTAAGCCTTCATAGCTGGGCTTTCAGCTTACTCTCAATAAAACCCCTGTTTAAAATAGTAATTAGTGACTAATTACATGTATTAATGTCTGCAAACTTAGGAATACCTCATTCAATACATCCATTATAAGATCACAAAGATTAGAAAATTTATTCATATTTCTTTTCAAGAAAGGTGGGGGAAATGTTCAAAGGAGCTAAGTTGATGTACAAATTCCAAGATGGTTCTAAAGATTTTATTTAATTTTCAAACTAGGATTCATATTAAGTTAACGTCAGTTGACAAATTAAATGGGTGTGCACATTCATGGGATAGTTTGTACCATCTTATTTATTTTCAGCAAGCTGAGACACCCAAAAATCCTTTTGCTGATGGCAGTCTGCAAGATTTACTTTTTCGAGGGTCTTGTCTTGGTGTATGAACGAGTTGAATGTGGTTCTCTCTTTGACTATTTATACAATCAGGTAGTTTTATATTGCTCCCATTGATTCTTAAAATTATCTAGATGTCTAGACTACAATCAAATTTTAGCTCATTTTCATAATGTTATTCATAATGTTTTGACTTTTTGTATTATTTAATAGGCAAAGGCAGTAGATGAAACTACTCTCTGTGACATGTTTTACCAAATTGCTGACGCCCTCATCTTCCTTCATGACCACAATTACGTGCATTGCAATGTCACCTCACATGCTGTCCAACTGTTATCTCCTGGTGTTGCAAAACTATGCAACTTTGAATACATGATTGAAAAGTGAGAAAATTGAAATATTGGTTCATATTGATTCAATATTATAAGAAAAGAGTTGTGTTTGTATAAAAAGAATGTTTTCATTCAACAAGATTAAAGTGTACATTTTTATACGGTATCTTTCCTTGCTGGAATGTGATTGGTTTCACAATCAAATGACCAACCACCAACTAAACGATTTATAATACAAAAGTAATTGTAAACTGTTTGAAAAAGGAAAGAAATTTGATAAATATTCAAGAATTAATTCATTTCTCCATAAAACTAAAAAAACACTCTCACAAAAATAAAGATTGTATCAGTTTATGTTAGTTTAGTTCTAAGCAAAAGGTATACTCATCATTTTGACCTTTATAGTGGTGGCTATAATGAAACAAGTGTGGCTGGAAATACACAACAGGATGCATCTTACAATTGGATGGCACCAGAAGTAATGAAGAAAGAAACAGTAACTGAGAAAACTGATGTGTATAGCATTTGTTCAGTACTTCTAGAAACTTTGATGGGTATGGACGGGTATAACCCTTACACTTTTAAAATCCATGCTTATGATGATGTTTATTAACACAAGGAAAGAATGCTATTGATAAACACGGAAATACGATGCCCTGCTTTTGACTGAGGTCATTTGAATAGTTGAGGCACTTTATAATTTTAAATTAGTACTGCAGTTCATCGGGTCTGACACTAGAAAACTGAACAATAAAATAAAAGTAAGGTTTACTTTTATATGTAATTTTACATAATTATGCTTTTTCTGATTTTTTTATTGGACAGGGATGCCACCATGGCATGGATTGTCTGCTGATGAAATCAGAACTGAAGTTGTCCAAAAAAAGAATATGCCTGCTGCAGAGGAAATAGAAACATATGCACCCCACTTCAAAGCCATGCTAAAATCTGGACTTGTCAATAAACAAAAGAAGAGAGTAATGACGGTTCAGGATTTTAAGGATATTATGTATGGTTTGCTTGAGGTATTATGATATTGGTTTTCTTATAACTTACATTATACAGACAGTAGATCAAGTAGAGTCCCACATAGTTTTTATTTCACTGATTAATGACCTTCAACATTCCAGAACCCAAAAGTTCTAATATCCACACTAAAAAAAAAAACAGTTGGTGGTTCAACTTGACTTGGGAGGCATGAAAAATATTAGTCTGTAGTTGGCTAAATGTTTAGCTGGGCCTCTTGTACAACAGTCAGAAACACTTGCCACTACATACTGCATGTGTGAGAAGGTTGTGGAAATGGAAAAATATGTCCGTGACTGCATATATATAAATGAAATATTTGTTTATTTTGTTATTGTTACAGGAGTTGCAATATAACAAGAGAGAATTCCGTTCACCATCTACTGTGAAAGAAGTCAGCCACTTTGCTATACTTCCAACAAATGGATTAGATAGTAAGTTTCCACTTTTGCAACCCCCTCCTTCACCACCACCACCACCACCAAGAAAAAAGGAAGACTCGGAGCAAGACTCGAAGGAAGACTCGGAGGAAGATTCGGAGAAAGACTCTACCATTGCTCCTCAAGCCACATCAGTTCCATTAGTGAAGAAAGATAAAAAAAAGAGTAAAACATCAACAAAAGATAAAGCCAAATCTGTGAGTGAAACAAAAAAAGAAGATACTGAAGATGATGATGATTCTTCATCTTCTTCTCGGTCTTCATTGACCAAGGAAGAAAAGAAACAGAATACCAGTGGATGGTTGAGCTTTCTGCCATCATGCTTGTTGGGGAATAATGAGAACAATAATGATGTATTTTCTCTTGAAAATAACTTTGGTGATTGGGCAGATATGGAAGCTGATTTTGAAGAGGACTTCCTGAATAAAAACAAAGAAGAGAAGAGTGATTATGTGTGCAATAATGAGTTTAATGTAGATGGACAAGAGCATAAGAAGAATTCAATGGAAGAAATTGATCACAGTGATGATGGTGACTCTGTCTACAGGAATCAATATATTGTAGATGGACAAGAGCATGGGAAGAATTCATTGGACGAAGGTCATCCAAGTAACCAAGGTGACCCTTTCTACACATCAGTTGATCTTGACATTGATTACAGTTCTGACAGTACTGCAACAGGGTTATCACATGACAGGTTTGCTTCATTAAATGTCATATTTTGTGTTTCTTTTTTTTTTCAACTTGAATATTATCATGTTTTGCAGTTGCCTTTCTTTGTAATTGGGTTGGCAATGGATTCATTTGTTGTTTCACTAACCCTGGCTACTCACATGAGATACATCAGACTTCTAGTCTAAAAACATCAATGTTGAGTCCCAAGTCACTTTCATGATTTCAATTTGACATGATACTAGGCGTTCAAATTGTTGTTAGAAACTTGGCAGAAGAGATCATTTGTTTCCATTATTTATAGAGTTTTTTTGAAATATGTATAATAATGACATAGAAGTTCAAGCACTCCCTCACTTTTTTTAGAAGAAAAGTAGCAATTGAAGAATATATCCAGAAGCAAGTGACAGAAAATTTGGAATCAAAATGTCATAGAGTATCTTTCCATATGGACAATGCCTGTGACATAAGTCTTCCCATAGCTCATACAGATGTGGAACCTGTGGATGTTGTGTGGGAACCAACCAATTCATAGTAATATTGCATATTTTAATATGATATATAATTGCCCAGGGTCAACATAAGAATTTTTACCATTTTCCCATACAGACATTTTGGAAATAAACTCTTCTGGTCTGGATTAAAAAACACTGTCCCATATTGTATATTCCACTGTCCGAGCCTTCCTCCACTATAAACATTTCCGCAAACCTGGAACAGTAGGTGAAAAAATCTACTGCCCTGTAGAGACCACCAGTGGTCAGAATATAGGGATCCCTAAGGATCATCTGATGGTCCCTGACCTGTAGGCATGCTTTATATTGACCCCTGACATTTAGATTAGTGATCAGACATACACCAATGACATGAGGTCAATCAAACAGAATGCATTTTATTCTACATTGTTTGTTTGTTCTGTCCATATCTAGCAGTAATAAAAAATTGAAAAAAAAGTATCTGTATTCAAGATGATAATATTTATTTGATGACCCAGTGATAAACTTATTCATTTTTAGGGATTAATTTAATAGCAAATAATTAATTTGATTTAACCTAAGATCTTGGGAAAATATAAGTTACTTTAAGGTTCACAAATCGTTATCTACCATCATTCTTGCAGTTCGTTTGTTGATGGGACCTGGCATAGAGAAGACACATGTCAACTTGATGTTTTGGATTATAATGACAATATCTATGATGCTGATACTGTTGGTGAAGAAGAAGAGGAGGGAGTACTTTATGACGATGGTGTATTTGAACATACTGGCAATGTCTATGATGATTATGATGACAATGACATGATATATCAACATGGTCTTTTGGGTTATACTGAGAACATTTGTGGTGATGATGAAGAAACATATCAACACGATCCTTTGGATCATAATGATAATGTAAATGATGGTGATGATGACTTGATGGGTAACGATAACAAACCAATGAAGCACAGGGCATCTTTCTACATAGAGCATATCGGAGACACACAAATAGAAAGCCAACAATTTAGAACAGAAAATTCTTTTGAAGGGAAAGATGAAGAATCTCCCCTTACAATATCAGTATGCCAAGAAAACTTTGAATGCACAAAAATACAGAAAGAACTAAATGTCACTGAAGATGTTATACTTAAAAAGGTTCAAAGTACTGTTTTCACAAAACCATCATGCATGGAGACTATTCAAAAAACACCAATCCAGAAAGAAAACAATGATCAAGAGGAATCTTCTGCTAAAACATCATTAACCATAGAGAATATGAAAAACATACAAACTTTGATAGAAACATTTGATGAGGAACTTTCTTGGGTGATGACAGTTGATGAAAATTCTCCCCTTCCAAAATCAGAATACAAAGAGACAAATGAAAACAAACAAACAGTGAAACAAATTTATACTAAGCATTCTGGGGCCAGAGTGGTTAAAAATGTTTCTGTTTGTACAAAATCATCTCGCATTAAAAATGTTGATGAAACAGAAACACTGAGCAATTCAAAAGAATGTACAATAATGAAAGAAACTAACAAATCAGGTTTTGAAGAGTCTTTTGGAAGAAAATCCAGGTATTGTTATCTAGCAATTATGAAGATAATAAATCCTACACATATCTAACATTATATATCTCTGTAAGATGATCTCTGTGGTCTGGCCTATAAGGGCTATTGTATTTATACCAGAAGGGTGTGTGCCTTATTACTTCGTTGTCCTTCTGTAGAGAGTATGAATAAAACTTAATCTAACATTGCCTAAATTTGTATGTTTCAGTGTATTTGGAGACACTTTGAATGAGACAGATCTAAAACTACAGATGTTGGGTGAAAGTGTTAAACCAGCTAGCCATAGGACATCGTTCTATGTGAACAATGTTGGTGACATCCAACAACCCACAGCATTGGTAGATGTTGATTGGACCACCCCAAAGCCTGTGTCAAGAAGATCAAGGTACCCACAATTCCCCAATCCAGATACTTAAATGATGAAATTGGACTAAAATGGTCTCAGGATTGGCTGGCTTAAAGTTTTCAACGTTGAGATGTGTTGTTGCAACCTTTTTACAATTTACTGTACTATAGTATGTATTTACTATAAAATGAAAAAATTCAAATAGAACATAAAACCCTCCTTATACACACTCTGACAGTAATAATGTATATAATGAAAAAGGAATACATTTTGACTATGAAGTGTAATTTTAAAACTACTTGTTTCATGTCACCAAGGGCTCTCAAAAAACTCTGGCATTGACATTTTACACCTCTCTGTGTTTTCAGCCTAAGAGGGACAAGCCTTATCGCTAGTAACATTGATGCCAAAACTCACTCTCATGGAAAGGTTAGCCCAAGAGACAGGAAAGACTCATGGTTGATAGAAGCAAAAGGGGGCTTGAGAAAAGTCATCAAGACTTTTCAGACTAAAGTCACGCAGGTAAATGTAAAGAATTTGATAAAAAATAAATGAATGTGATATTGTTTTATAAGAGACTAAGAGGTCTTGGATTATTTGAGATGAAATAGTTCAAGGTGTCTCATTGGCAATATAATTTTAGCATACCGATTATTGTGGTCCAATTTCTTATCTGAGATTTTCAACACTAATTATTCCATTGAGAATTTCCTTTTTTTCCCTTCTATATTAACGTCATTCAGCATGAATGCAGACAAAAAGAATTGATGGATGTGAAAGAAGTTTGCAAACAGACAAGAAAGGCTAGATCTGAAATTGTAAATGGAAGTAGATGCAAAGACAAGAAACCCAGTGTAAAAGGCAATGTGAAAGATAGATATTTAAAATCACCATTCTTTAAATCGCCGTTTAAGAAATTGGAAGAAGCAAAACAAAAAGAAGCACCAATCAGACAAAGAAGGTCTTTGAAATCAGCATTTTTCAAGAACCCCTTCAAAAAAGAAGAAAACAAATCAAAAAAGAAAGAAGGAAGCATCGAAAACTCAACTAGTCAAAATGCTGGGAAAACCCAGTTAATTGCAGCAAGAGACACCAAATTGATCAATAAACCAGTTAAGGCAAAATTTAGAAATGCTACCATATGTCTTGCAGGTGCAAATTCTCTTCGAAATTCAACAAAAGTATCAGGTGCTGATAGAAGCTGTGTTTCTTTACATGGGAAATCATTTTCTCAAATGACAGAGAAAAATAAATTGACAGATGAGTTTAAAACAAGTGCATCCTCAGGAATTAAAAGTGCCAAAAACGAAGTTATGTCACTACAGAAATGCAACATTGCACAAATCTCTCAAATTCCTCCATCTGCTAACATGGAAGGAGAGACAATTATCATCAGCACAAATACAACTCCAGCCAATGCTGTTCCAGTTAGCA
This sequence comes from Pharyngocirrus eroticus, assembly GCA_033118115.1. Lineage (NCBI taxonomy): Eukaryota > Metazoa > Annelida > Polychaeta > Saccocirridae > Pharyngocirrus > Pharyngocirrus eroticus. The sequence goes on from JAVSBT010025788.1 coordinate 14,519, forward strand.
ACAGTTTTAATGAATCAAACAGCAGCACTGATAGGGCAGAATGTAATGAGTTGGCAAGTGAAAAAAAAGTTGTTCCTCAACTCAATTCTGTCAACATCAAGTCCTTCAGTACTGAACATGACAAGAACGTTGTATTGAATGGTAGAAATCTCAAGCCTTTCATAAGTTCATCTTCTAACATGACTACTAGTATGGCATTAGCAGAAACCACACAGTCAAAACATGTCAATTCTACTGATGATTTAGTTATTTCAGCGTACAAAGGTAACTTGCCACCAACAACAGTCATATCACAGTCATATGTAGATGGTGCTTTTATGAAGGTTCCAAGAATGACCAAATCAACATCAACCTTGGATATTACATGCAAGGATTTGTGTGTTATCGATGCCATTTCTTCATCAACAAGTGAAACTTTTACTTTCCACAATACCTTTTCAACAAAAATTGATGCAAGAAAATGGTCATTTTCTGGGAGCTTAGACAATCTTGTATGTATCTTATATCTAGTTGAATTTTCTTATCTTCTCGTTGAACAATGTTTAAAAGCCATGTTTTCTATGCTATTAAATATCTGAAAGAAGCAGGTCAAGAATTATTAGTAAGAAATATTTTGAAAATGAGATTGACATGGAACATTGAAATCTAGAATATTTCAGTGTCTTTAATTTTGACACTTTACAGTATCTATAAGGGGAAAATAAATGCAATGGTTTGGGAGAATATCAAAAATATAAGGGATAATCAAATGTTTTTATTTTAGAACTGCAAGTCGGAAACAGAAATGGCAAAAGCAGAATTGTTTTTCCCCAAAACTGTATTTATTGGAAGCCAACAAACAGAACAACAGAAATCTGTGGATATTAAATGCATTGGATCTAAAGAAGCTGAGAGTCACTTCAGGTAATTTTTGATTTGAACCATTTGAAATGTACGCATTTTTATAAATGTCAACGTAAACTTTCTTCTTATAACTAAATAACAAAACTATAGCCTTGTCTGGTTTCTTTCTCTTTGAAAGGGCTACAAAAATTGTGTCTCAAAGTTCTCATGGAGTGTCTTCCCCTGAATGGCCGAAACTTGAAAATGTAAAAGGTAATGATATTGATAAGTTTGATTTATTTGGTAACATTTTGGTGATACTGACAACATTTTGAATAAATTCTTCTTGTCTTACTCAGATGATGATTTGAACCAATTTGTTGAAGATATAATTGCTAAATGTGTGAATCGGGTACAAAAAGAGAAACCTGAAAAGACTGCTGGTAAGTAATTTCAATGTCTTCAAAGTAATGATATAGAGATTATCTGAAGTTTTCGTTGAGAAAGTTGATAAAAAACATTAACTATGTCTTTATATTTTCAGTAACTAATGCCTTAGCCCTGAATACACAGAGCACCAACATACCCCCAAGGCATGGGGGAGGTAAGTTTCTGATTTGTCCAAGTGATTGTCAATTTGGATATACACATGTATGTTTCATAGGGAGTTTTTATATCAGCATGGTAGCAATGTTGCCATGTAGAATGCCATTAATACAAGGTTTTTGATAGCACTTTCTGGGGGAAAAAAACTTTATACCAACTCATAACACTTTTATACATATTTTCATATTTTTTTCTTCTGTATATTTGTATGTTTTACCCTTTCAAAGCTTCCCATGTGTTCCAAATAAAATCACGTTTT
>JAVSBT010025899.1:0-18529 GCA_033118115.1 Pharyngocirrus eroticus
CCCCCCCCCCCCCCACGACAGGTCAACCTATTTTTTTGAAGCATTGTAAGCAAGTTATTTATCTCCTTATATATGATCATAAAGTGTGACTTTACCTTCTTTTGCTTAGGAATATGATAAGTCCAATGACAATGAGGATCAAACACACACCACCAACAGCACCACCAATTATAAGACCTTAAAGTCAGAAGTCAGAATACATCATACAAAGTAAATATGACCAGTATTAATATTGTTAAAATAGAGGGCTTCCATAGTGAAGTGGTCATCACACCTTATCAACAAGCCAGCGAACCGTTTTGTTTTTGTTAGATTCACGTCATTTTGGACAAAAGAATTTTTTTTTTTTCAGGTGACTCTTCAACACAATAGAATTCATATCTAAAATCATAAACATTGGAAAAAAAACTTTGTGAACCAAAAACATGTATTTTGCTCGGTTTCGTGCCAAGGCTAAGTATCTAAATCAACAGTATTTATAACATACCTAATGGTAGTTCACTTGATGTGCTACTGGCTGTAGTGCTACTGAAATGGTTAAAAGTGTGTTTTTCCTGTGACACTGTTCTTTGGCTTATTCTACCAGTTGCTGTAATACTGGTCGGGACAAGTGTGCTGTTATCTAAAATTGTTCCATCCTTCTGAAAGGTTGTAGCAGCAACAGTAGTACTACTAGTAACAGTAGTAGTGATATTAGTAGTAGTAGTAGAAGTAGGGGTAGTAGTAGTAGTAGTAGTATTTGCTGACTGTATTGTAGATGGTGAGCGTGTAACTGTTTTAGTAGTTGTCCTTTTGATTGTTGCAGTGTATATGTCAGTGCAACTTTCACTTGAACCTGGAAGTATTTTAAATAACATTGTAGTTTTATACAGATTAATTTGTACTGCTATATCTAAAATCGTAAAATAATCAGCAACACATGTCCAACATGATCAAACATTTATGATAGTGGGTTCATTATTCAACTTCAATCAAAGCATAGGATGGATAAAGAGAACCAATTCAGAGTCAATATAGACTCATAGAAGAAGTCCAATTCTATGTAGAATTTCAGCTGTCAAAGAGAGTCAACTGACCTTTTAGAATGAGTCAAGGTGACTTTCCTAAGAGTCAGAATACCTCATAAAAGGAATTCCAGCACTTTTGTGAGTCAGTTTGACTCTCGGGGATGTCAGTTTGATCCTAGAGGAATTCACTTCAACTCTCATAAGTTGGTCAGTTGACTCTCTTTGGCAACTGGAATGTTACACTGGGCTTGACTCCCTGATTTGACCCTCTTTGAAGATTATTAGACGTGAAATATTATATTCCACTGGTGTTCTGTATCACAAGCTGAATACCTTTACTGGTTAAATCAAAACGAATTTACTGTTATGAAAGAAACAGTTTGGGTGTAATCAGCATTTTTTATAGAAATCATTAATGGTAATCAGGGTGTGATCTACTTTTTTTTCCCGTCACTAGACAGACGGACCAATAGGTCATAATTTCAAATGGACCGTCCAATGTGCTACTGGACCGCTAACTTGAATAAGAAGATAAGCCCAAATTTTCAGTGGTCAGATCTCAGCCGGACTGGACCAAAATTCACTGGACTCGGACCATTGGACCAGTAGTAAATCACACCCTGGTAATGTAATGTTATGAAAATATAACTATGCAATGAACTACAACAGATGAATGAAAAGTTGTAACTCACAGTCTTCACATCTATAGGTTAGGTGTACACAATTGTTTATTGTATTGCTGCAATAACTGCAGGCATTTAAATCTGTTAGTGTACAAGACTGCTGTTTATGACAAGTATTTGCAGCATTCAACGGGCTATCTTCACAATTTGATTCATCTGTTGGACAATCATCAGGTAAGTCCTGTATAAATGTCCACTTGGCATCTAGGATTTGTATAGTCATTCCCTTACACTGTAAATCCACGTCACTTCCACTTTTGAAACATTTGTGAGCAACCATATTCTGACCTATCAAAGATTCAAAAATATGACAACCTTATTTACGTAAGTCTTTGATGTCAACACTAGCTACTCAACATTATAAACGATACAACATAATAGTAAATGGGATAATGTTCCTAACATTTAGTTCACTCTCAGATATACTGTTGCATTGAGATTGAACACTATTCTTTTAAACATTTGTAGAGAATTATGGTATTTTGGTAATTCTTCTTTTCTTTTGCCTTATTCTTGAATCAGCTGCCAAAAGTAATGACTATGTGTGAGATAGAAATGAAATGATTTTGATACTTACTAAATGATACCACAAATGTACAAATCAGAATGGTTACAAGGAGACTCAGCCTTCTTTTATTCATATTTTTGTTTGATTAATCAAAGCTTTTGTATTCAGTATCTGACAAGGAAAAAAATACCTGCATAAAAATGAATTGAAAGAAATCACTGTCTACATGATCACTTGAAGAAATGATTTAAAATTCATAAACCTGTGTATTATAAACATGCATGCAGTTTCAAAAGTTCTCTTGTAGTATGCAGACTTATATTATGGTATATGTTTACACAGTACCCTCTTGTACTGGATTTTCTGATAGTATATCATCTGTAATTTCAACATTGCAGTTCCAATAAAATCTTTACATCGTTTTTTTATCTCTAAAATATGACTAAACATTATGAAACTATTACCTGTGGATTATTGCTTGATGTTATATGTCTACAGTCTGTATGTCATAGAAGCTGGAGGATAGGAAATACACTTAAAGGGTAAATTTTACTTCTCTTTACTATCCAAATATGAATATAAGGACATTTGTAACAAATGTAAACAGTTGAAACATAAAATTACAGATTCATGATTTAGTTAAAAACAACGAAATAAACCTCAAATGTTATTGCTTGGTCTGAATGTATCCTCAGATGTAGGTCTTATCCTCAAAGTTGTTTTCCAAAGTATTCCGAAGTATTCCCAACAAACTGTAACATAACCATACCTTGACAAGTTGGAAGAATAACTTTTAGGTTTTACCATGTTGGACATTTATATTTTATCACAAACTAGGAAATTAAATTGATGGACAAAAAACTCTTATTAACATGACATTGAATAAATGTTACTGCTGATATTTACTTTAGAAATGTAATTATAAAATTGAATGAAACTTCCTTGATCGCTTTTACGATTTTTTTTTTTTACATAATTGAATAATTCCAAACTGAAATGATAGGGAAGTTATACAAGGATGAGGAATATTAATAAAATAATACATGAAATAAATCTTTTCCAAAAGAATTCCACACAAGTTATTTATTCTTTAGATCATAATGCACAGATGAACTTACATCAAATAAAAAAACATGGTTTTTTTTATACTAAAGTTTACTAAAGATTTTGTTTTTTTTGCAATTTTGTGTGGATTTGTTTGCCTTTTCTCTGTACTATTGCTCAAGAATACAGTTAAGGTTTAGAATATATGATTATTTTGATAGGATTCCTCTTATGCTTTAGAGTTGTAAACTCATTGACGACATTACACTGCCTCCATGCTCTTATGGTTATAATATCAGATTCACATTGGTGTCATACTGCAGACTGCAGCTCCATCTGTGTGTTGGTTTGAACACTAAATAGTGCATAATTAGATTCAAAATAATGCCCCAAATCACAATTTCAAATTTATTCCTATCCTGTTTATCAACATTTTATACAAGCTATCTTCTTAGTCGGGAGTCAGCTCTCCATGATTATAATTCGATCATAGTTGTTTTTAATTTCCTTTCAATTGTTACAATAAAAATGAATTCATAAACACAAAGAACCCTGCTATCACAAACACTACTGAAATATAGAAGGATGAGTGATTAAAATTAATTTAAAGAATAGTTAGTTTTGTTTACAAGAGAGGGTAACCAATCAAAAGTAGATTTTTTAGATTTAAATGTATAATGTATAACATGTTGGAACCAACCATTTTACCGGTGTACGGTAATTTTGTACAGTCATATAGAAAATACATAAGTTTCTCTTTGTGTCTATTTGTTACATGCTAAGCCACCATTTGTTCAAACACTTTCAACTGGATTAGTATGTTAAAAGCAGTCCTTTGATCTTCAAAACAAATATTTTACTTCCTTTTCCAAAAAAACTTTAAATGGTCACATGCAAATAAATGAACACAATATACACTACTATACAATATTGACTCATTTCCCCCCCTTATATCATAAACAGGTTGAAATTCAATAGCAAACAAGCATTCATATTTTTTTTATCATAAAAGCAAATATTGTTGTACGAGGTATTTCCCCTAATAATTCAAACAAATTCACATTAAATCTAAGTAATTGTTTACCACAGCATGAATCTCCAATGGCTGATTACCACCGTCTACTCTATTGTGAACCTTGACCTTCACACACGATGTTTTGTTTCTTATCATCTCTCTTTTTTATTTGGGTGTGCCCCCCTCTCTCTTCATTGACATTCTCATGTAAATTTTCGACTGCCCCATTTTGTGATTTGGGGTCATGTTCGCTTCCATTTAATCCCCTACAGCTCTGGTAGGGGATGGCTTCCTCATAGATATAAGTGTCCATGCTATAAGCGTTATCAGTCATGTTACCATTGGTTGTCCACATCTCTGTTTTTTTCAAGGTAAATTTCCCCGGGGGTTTCCTAATAGGCCTTTTCCTGAAAACGATATATTTTTGTATTAGCAAGTATATAATTAATTCCAAAAATGAATAATGTTTTCTAGATATATTTGTTAATCGTTTAGTGACTGCTTGATACCCAATTCATAGAAAAGTTAGGAAAAGCTTTTTTGCCATCAATGTGTAGCATTGATTTCAATATTATATTTTTCTAATGTAAATACGTAGAGATAACGATCAGTGTAAGATTACCTTCTTCTTAGCAAGCAAATGACAAGTAGCATGGCAATGATGACAAAACACATTCCACCAACAACACCACCTATTATGTGTCCTAAAAATAAGCAAAACGAAAAAAATAAAAAATAAATGTATATAGGTTTTACAACGAAATAACTTTCCACATAGGCAGCTGCTATTTTGTTTGAATTAACATGAATAAGAAATTAACTCAAATGATAAGAACGCTTAGAAACAAAATGATATTCTTTATGCTTGTCAAGGTACAGCATCAATGATACTAAAATGTATGATACCTATGGGCAATGCATTGGTTTCATATGTTACAGTATTGTTGGAAGTTTTTGTAGTGACAAGTGCAAGTGAGGACTCTGTTTCTTCACTTATACTACTTGTAGACATCGAAGGCTTGATACTTGAAGAAAGTGTGCTATCATTCAAAGACATCTCCTCTGTCGAAGTTGTGCTTGTTGATTGTGACGTTTGTTGTGACTGTGTTGTATTTGGTGAAGTAGTTGTTGCTTTGCTTCTGTTTGTTGTAGTTGCTGTAGCATATGTGCTGTTGCATATTTCTTCTGAACCTTAAAGGTATAATAACATACCTGTAATTCATCTATTCAGTTGTAATGACATGCAAATACTGTTCAATAAGAGATTCGAAAATTCAAATACTTGTATAATTATGTTTTTTTTTGTGTCATCCGAAAGACATGAATTAAACATCATACGGCCTTGTACTTAAAACGAAGGCAAGGGCCGAGTCACTCTATATTTCGAGGGATACACAATAGTATTTTGTATCTTAAAATAATTCTTTATAGTTCTTTTTGTCTAACCGGAAATGTATATCTATAAGCCTATGCTGATTTTACTTGATTTAGTTTTTATCTTTATCTTTCAAACTAGTGATTTAAGTTCGATTGTTCTTTCCCAATTTGTTAACACCTTAAGAGTAATAAACAATGTATAGGAAATATGTTTAACTTACAGTTAGAACATCTATATGTTAGGTGTACACAGTTGTTGACTGTATTAGGACAATAACTGCACGCACTTGCATCTGTAAGGGTACAAGACTGCTGTCCATGACAAGCGTTTGCAGTATTCATTGGGTAGACTTCACAGCGAGATGGGTATCGTGGACAACTGTGTGTGTATGCAGAGGGTAAATGTGTCCACTTGGCATCAAGGATTTGTATTGTGTTTTCACTGTCACACATCACACCAACCCCAGCACTTCCAAATTTGTAACATTTGAAAGCAACAACATTCTGACCTACAAAAGGAGGCAATTAGAAATGAAATATGCCCAACAATAGCAACATGTAACAATTGGAGACAAAACGGCTAAATCTTTTTTTTTCTTTACATGTTGCTGTAAATGTTAATAATTTGCTTTCAAAAGGGTGGATAACATCATTTCAATACTTACAAATTGATATTTCAACCATTGTGCACATCAAAATAATGTCAAAAAGTCCCAGTCTTCTTTTATCCATAGTGTGAACATATGTAGTTTATTCAATATCTAAGGGATTAAAATTACCAAATTTCAAAAAAGAAATATCACTTCATTGATTGCACTTGATAGTAGTTTCATCCATTCCGATGTATATTTATTAGAGTTCCATTCCAAAAGTATTCCAAACTACGGGTTTGATATGTCTTACAATCTGCTTCAACGTACAGATTGTAAGATAAACTTCCCTTTTGAACAATATAGTTGTGTATTCAAATAAAAGAGAAAAGTAACAAAGTTTGCTTAAAAATCTTCTCACCATAATCTAGGAAGTGAAATTCATTGAAACACACATGAATTACTATAAAAATAAAAATTAAGTGACTGCTCATGTTAACTTAAACAAATACCAATACTAGTGAATCAGCCATAGTGCTTCACGATATTCAGTACTAAGAATGTATCGTTTTAAATAGATGTTCAATTATTATTAAGGATCATTCATCATTTATATATTGTTGTTATCTGTTGAATTATCTATTGCAGAAAAGTCACATACATGAAATTGGGTTCTATAAAATCTACGTGTGTGCACTATAATTCAATGAAATGAGGGTGATTTCCCTTTTCCCTGGATAAATATCCAGCATCTAAAATATTGTCCTTATATTCACAGAGAAGTAGATGCAGATTACTATTTAAAGATGTAGGTTCAGCAGAACACTGCAGCAGCAGATTCAATATAACAATAACAACAACAACAGGACCTGGTACTACATCAAGGGTGTCGGTATGCAAATACGTTACTGTCCTGAGTATAAAAGTGTGTATTAACAAACAAATAAAGAATGCAAATTTTCCATTTTATTAATGCATTTAAAGATATAAAAATACATACAGCTTAGAAAAAAATCCTTAATATATGATATGAGCTTTTTTAAATGTACCAATTTCAATAAATTTCTGACAAACAAAAGACGTGTACAAATGTATACAAGTAAAAAAACATAACCTTTGCGTAAAATTCCCCTTCCTTTAAATGTTCTGTTTTTCCAGCAAAATAAACCAAAAAGGGGGAAAGAAAATGCATCCTCAATCATGTATTAGGATATTTTTTTTTATTATTCAATTATTTGATCTGAATAAACCCTTTTGTAAAGATGAGGAGATATTATTTTGATTTGGGGTGTTGTATGTGGTTACTCATTGTTGACACACCTTAAATGGACAGAGCTGTACAAATGCATGGTAAAACGTTTCTAAAAAATGCAATGTTTAGCTTTTTTTTCTTACTCCTTTCTTTCATTCTCCATCACATACAAGTATACCACATTGTCAGTTGATTTTTATTGAAATATGTTTTAAAAAGGCTTTGTCAACGCCATGATATATCAACTTCTTTCAATGTATATTGCATTGTTTGATCGACTTTAATTTCTTCACATACATGTATGTACGGAACAAGAAAAACAAAACAAAAAGGATGACATTTTATGATTTAAACAATTGGGTCAGTAGGTAATTTTATAGATTTATCATCAGGGTATTAACCTATATTGCAATCGACAGAAAAAATCTGTCGACCTTATGTGGGATTCCAACCTACGACCTTGGGATTGCCGTTCCCACGCTCTACCAGCTGAGCTTATTTCAGGTAATGTTATCTTTCTTCCATTTTACCACTAAATATCACTTACAATATAGAACATCCTTACTTTTTCTAGGATTGTATGAGCAATATTCTTACCAATACCATTATTATTATCTTGGATAAAACCAAATGTTTGCAAATTAATTGAAGCCTAATGCTTAAAAAGTGTGCCTAACCACTACAACATGTAGATTCAGATCGCTTTAAATTGTGTGAAATTGTTAAAAGGTGTTTGGAAACAGATTTGAACGCAATGAATAAGTCTTTTGATTCACAGAAGTTTGAAAAAAAGGGTATAAACTGTTCAAAGAGTGTGCCAAACCACAGCCATTGAGTTGAATTCTTTCAGGTTGTTTCCTTATAAACAGTTTGAAATTCATTGCTCCTATCATATAATATACCTCCAAGAATTTTAATTTAAAATAAAACCACCACAAATTACAGTGTCGCACCATTTTGCTTTGGCAAGATCGACATCAATGACATTTGTATCATACATTTGCATAACAGTATCATGCTTTAAAGTTATCCTTAGATTTAGGTGGTGCTGGTGGTGGCTCTTGGTCTGAATCAGAGTCATGACTGAGAGCAGGTGGTGGTTTCCCTTTTGTTTTTTTCTCACTTGGTTTCTTTGTTACCATAGCATATACCTCCAATGGCTTATCATCATCTTCATTTCCAATTTGACTTTCAGGGGGGATATTTTGTTTTTTATTGTTTTTCTTTCTCAGTTTTCTATCCTCCCCTTTATCTTCATTGACATCTTCACATACAGAATCCCCTGTCTTATGTTGTGATTTGGTATCACTTTCTATTCCATTTAATCCCTTACTACTCTGGTAGGGGATGACTTCATCATATGTATTCATGTCCATGTCATCAGTCATGTGACCATTGTTTGTCTTCATCTCTGTGTTATTCAATGATACGTTCCCTAGGGATTTTCTGGTAGGATTTTTTCTGTAATAATAATCATGGTCAATTATTTAGTAATTGCTTGATATCCAATTCACTCCAGATTATTTTTCAGTTGTGTAAAATTATATTGTCAGATTACCTTCTTCTTCTTCTGACCAAGCAAACGACAAGCAGAAAACACACTGCACCAACAGCTCCGCTTATCATAAGCCCTAAAAATGATAGAATTTCTACAATGGAATTGCAACTGAATAACTTGTCACATTATAACTAATCGAGTTCAAGTATTTGAAAAAGAATTTTAAGTATTTTTTTCCGATGATTTTTTCTTAGGGTAAAACCTAGTATTTTGTAATATATTCATATATTTTACAGGTATACACCATAAATGATACTTAAATTAAAATCATGATACCTATGGACATTCTTTTGGTTTCATCTGTTACGTTACTGCTGAAAGTGTTTGTTGTGCCAAGTGAAGTCTCTCTTCTTTTGCTGGTGCTACTAGTTGACATAGAAGGCCCACGACTTTGAAAAGATGTGCTACGATTCAAAGACATCTCCTGAGTCCAAGTTGTTTTTGTTGATTGTGACGTTTGTTGTGACTGTGTTGTAGTTGGTGAAGTAGTTGATGGAGTACTTCCTCTGATTGTTGTAGTTGCTGTTGCTGTTGTAGTGTATTTGATGCTGCATGTTTCACTTCCACCTTGCAATTATCGTATATATTAATCTCCTATAGAGTCATCTAATGTCTTGTAATGTCAAGCACTTATTGTTAAATAAATCATTCAACAGCAACAAAATTTCATTTTTTTTGTATAATTACTAGGATTTGGTTACAAAAAATGGTGTTTAGGGAAATAATTCTTTACATGGATACATAGCTTTATTTATCAATGAAAAATATTCTTCTTTTGTAAAATGTGGAGCAGCAACATTTATCAAATTATCTATTTAGTGTTTCATTTTGATGGTCTAAAATACTTCTGCTTTTACTTTTCAAAATTGTGATGGTTCTTTTTTCACACACCTTAAGAGTAATGGACAATATATAAGAAACAATTTAACTTACAGTTTGCACATCTATAAGTAAGATGTACACAGTCGGTGATTGTATTGTTGCAATAGCTGCAGGCATTATCCTTTGTAAGTCTACAAGACTGCTGTCCATGACAAGTATCTGCAGTATTCAAAGGGTAGACTTCACATTTTGTTGAAATTGATGGACATCTGTATTTCCCTTCATGTGCCCACCTGGCATCAAGGATTTGTATGGTTTTCCCACTGTCACACTGTAAAACCACATCACTTTCTCGTGCGTAGCATCTGTAATCGTCTTTATTCTGACCTAAAAAAGATATAAGGGAACAATTAGAATTGACCTCTTATATGTAGGTAAGTATACCCTTTAAATGTAGTATTTATAATGCAATGTTTGATAAAAACCATTAGATCTTCTATCTGCTTTCAATAATGATAGATACAATTAACTCATCGTTAAAGTCAAACCACCTTGTCTTTTTCTAACTTAAGGTAATATTGATTAATACACGCAAAGACAGAGTGAGTTAATAATATATTCCTACGAATTATAATCATATCATGAATAATAAGAACCATCATTTAATATTGAACACTTTTTTTTTCAAAATATATGTATGACATTTTGTCAATTCTTAACATAATTAATTAATTATGTATGTTTTCTGTTTTGGGGGGATTTATTTGTATTTGCTTTAGACTTAAAGTAGCTTCCAACATTTATTATGGGTGAGATAGAAATTATATGATGTTGATACTTACTAAATGATGCTGCAAATATACAAATCAAAATATTTAAGAGGAGACTCAGCCTTCTTTTGTTCATATTTTTGTTTGATTTATCAAACTCAAAGCTGTTTATTGAGTGTCTGAAAAAACCACCTGCATAAAAATGAATTGAAAGAAATCACCGTCTACATGATCACAGACTTATATTATGGTATATGTTTACACAGTATTCTCTTGTACTGGATTTTCTGATTGTTTATCATCTGTAATTTCAACTTTGCAGTTCCATTAAAATCTTTACATAGTTTTTTATCTCTAAAATAAAAATGACCAAACATTATGAAACTATTACCTGTGGATTATTGCTTGATGTTATGTGTCTACAGTCTGTATGTCATAGAAGCAGGAGGATAGGAAATATACTCAAAGGGTAAATTTTACTTTTCTTTACTATCCAAATATGAATATAAGGACATGTAAACAGTTGAAACATAAAATTACAGGTTCATGATTTAGTTAAAAACAACGAAATAAACCTCAAATGTTATTGCTTGGTCTGAATGTATCCTCAGATGTAGGTCTTATCCTCAAAGTTGTAATCCAAAGTATTCTTGCTTTTGAAACTGTACATACCTTGACAAGTTGGAAGAATAACTTTTAGGTATAACCAGGTTGGACATTTATATTTTTCCCAAACTAGGAAATTAAATTGATGGACAAAAAACACTTATTAACATGACATTGAATACATGTTACTGCTGATGTTTGCTTTAGAAAATTATAATCATAAAATTGAATGAAACTTCCTTGATCGCTTTTAGGATTTAATTTTTTTACACAATTTAATAATTCCATGCTGAAATGATAGGGAAGTTATACAAGATTAAGAATATTAATAAATAATACATGAAATAAATCTTTCCAAAAAAAATCCACACAAGAAATTATTTATTCTTTAGATCAAAATGCACAAAATCAAAAACATTGGGTTTTTTTAATACTAAAGTTTACTAAAAATGTGGGTTTTTTTTGCAATTTTGTGTAGATTTGTTTGCTTTTTCTCTGGATAATTGCTCAAGAATACAGTTAATGTTTAGAATATATGATTATTTTGATAGGATTCCTCTTATGCTTTAGAGTTGTAAACTCATTAACGACATTACACTGCCTTCATGCTCTTATGGTTATAATATCAGATTCACATTGGTGTCATACTGCAGACACGCAGCTCCATCTGTGGTTTGGTTTGACATAATGCATAATTAGATTCAAAATAATGCCCCAAATCACAATAACAAATGTATTCCTATCCTGTTTATCAAAATGTTATACAAGATATCTTCTGAGTCGGGAGTAAACTTGTGTTATTTCTTCCATTATCGCACATTACTTTAACCACATCACTACCATCATTGTAGCACTTGAACATAGTCTTATTCTGACCTACAAAGTATAAAGAAATAATTAAGATTAAAGTAAACCCCATGCAGCAACGTTGCTACACAGTAGATTTAAAGTTACTTGCAAAAATATATGGATCAGATGTGAATATCATGATCTCAATACTTACAAATTGATGTTTCAATTGTGCACATCAAAATGATGACAAAAAGTCCCCGTCTTCCTTTATCCATGGTTTAAACATGAACTTCAATCTTCAGTTTATATCGAAACTTTAAAGTCAAGTGTTTAAAATCATTAAATAAAAAAAAAGAAATATCTCTTCATTTATTGCACTTCACAGTATTTTCCGATAATAAAATCCAAGAGAGATCAAACAACCATACCTGTGTATATTTATTAGAGTTGTATTCCAAAATACTTTTCAACTACGGAATTGATGTCGCACAATCTGCTCCAACGTACACAGTATAAGATAATCTTCCCTTTTGGATATTATTGCTGTGTATTCATATAAAAGAGAAAGTGATACCTCACGACTAATGATTTAAGGTTACTAAATCATCTTCTCACCATAACATAATTATGAAGTAAAATTCATTAAAACAAATGTGAATTACTATAAAAAAATGTGACCACTTTGTTAACTTAAAGATAAATTCAAAGAATATTGAACCAGCCATCGTGCTTCACAATATTTAGTACTAAGAATGTATCCTTTTATTAATGAGATTTTCAATTATTATTAAGGATCATTTATCTTTTATAATATTGATGTAATTTGTTGAATTATTTATTGCAGAAAAAGCTACATACATGTAACTGTGTTCTATTAGATCTGTGATTTAACAAAGTGTGTGCACTATTATTGAATGTAATGAAGGTGATTTCCCTTTTCCACTGGATTGATATTGTGTGCATTGGAGCATCTCAAATGTTTTAAATCCTTATATTCATAGAGAAGCAGAGGCAGAATAAAAGGGTGTTGAGTATAAAAGTGTGTGTTAAAAAAAAATTGTAATGTTCAAACTTTATTAAAGCATTTAAGGATAACAATTTTAGCTTAGAAAATAAATTAAAAGATAGTGGTTTTTTAACCTAACAATTTTATCAATTTCTGATAAACAGAATTATGGATTACAATTGTAAAAATGTATAAAATCATACACTTCATGTAAAGTTCCCCATCCTTTTAGTTATTCTTATTTACAAGGAAACTTTAAAAAAAAAAGAAATAAACAATTTGGATAAAAGACATCACCATGAAAATGTACAGTGACAACCACGGTATCTTAGGTTTTGTAACATGTATATTATCTCTTGACCAATGTTGTGATCTTGGGTCGTTTGCTACTGCATTTAATCCATTACAGCTCTGGTAGAAAATGGATTTATCATATTTTTTTTCTTTCCTGTAAATTAAATGATTACAATTAATTCATTGTTTAGAAATTTAACAATATATAATTCACAGAGACGGAAAAAAAAAACCTCCAAAAATGTTAAAATGCAATGTATAAGCATCACTGATGGTGTTAGAGAGATTTAGTCTCAAAATGGCATTCACATTATATATCAATATAACAGGTGTGTTGCTATTATCCACTTATAAAAACTGTGAATAAATTAAAACTACATAATTGTGAATAGCATCACTGATTGTAGTGTTAGTGTCAATAACATCAATACTTGTTTTCTAACTTTATACAGAGCATTGTAACTAATTAATTTTTATCTATTAGTGTAGTGTTGGTGCTTAAAAATAACTTGGTGAGTTACCTTCTTCTGATCCGGAAACAGATAAGCAGAATGGCAATGATAAAAATTGCACCACTAACCGCTCCACCAACTAAAATGTAACAAAACCATAAAACAAGACATACAGCATTTTCTTCAAACAAGCATAAACAACAAATCAAATCTATGGAAACCTTGGAAAAATGTGATTATTATGATAAAATGAATTATTCTAGTACATTATAAGAAAACATATATTTGGGCAGTTTATTGGATGTTTATCGGATGTACCCTATTGCAGCACTGCTCATTTTTATTGTCATGAAACTATTTGTAGAAATCGAAAGCTTGACATTTGAAAAAGGTGTACCACCATTATAGGACATCTCCTCAGTCCTCGTTATTCTTGTTAAATGTGGCGAATGTGGTGACTGTTTGGTGTTAAGATGTTGTTGTAGTTCTTCTTTTGGTTGTTATATATGTTGTAGTATATGTGCTGCTGCATGTTTCTACTGGACCTTAAATATGAATACAAGAAACGATTGTGTATGATAGTATGATAGATTCCTTATCAAGTCAGTTTTGGTACAAAATAGACAAAATAAGCATATTTGAAGCATGAGCACACATTTACTTCAGCTTTCAAACTTAATATCATGACATGTTTTGAATATTTCGCATCCAATTGACATGAAAAAGCAATCTAAATGATCAACTGTGAATACAGAAATATTCATAACTATAAGCCAAGAAAAGCAAAAATTCATGGGTTTTGTCATAAGCAACCGTCTATATTTCAAAATGTCATATTTAAAAAATGTATAATTGGCAACTCAAATTTTACAAGGCTTGCTTGTGAGTGGACGTTGATATCATGCAGACCATATGAGCAACTGACTCCCTCTCTCCAATAAAAATACAATAACAAACCAAAAAAACACACATATGTGTTCATAACTAATAAGTAAATGAGGGTTCTATCTTTCTCTAAAAAAGCATCATGACATCTAAAACCCCTGGACAATATGAATTGATTATTTCTGAATATGCTGCTGTAGGCCATTTGTGTCAAAAGACTATGAGTCAGATGTGAATAGCATAATTTATTCAGGTTAATTTAAACTTAACTATCAAGTGATTGAAATTACCAAATTTCAAAAGGGATTGTTTCTTTGTTGATTGCACTTCACAGTAGTTATCAATACTAAAATCCAAGACAAATCAAACATCCGTACCTATGTATAAGTATATTTGTTAGAGTTGTCTTCCAGAAATATTCCAAAACGCTTTCCAACTAAAGACTTGATATGTTGTACAATCTGCTTCAATGTACAGAAAATTAAATACACTTCACATTTGAACATTCATTGATCTGTATATATTCATATAGCAGAGCAAGAATTACTTCAGATTACAAAGAAAATCTTTTCACCACAAGCTTGGAAGTAAAATATATTAACAAAAACCTTAATTTCCATATCAATGATAAAATGTTTACTTAAAGAAATACAAATACTAGTGAATCAGCTATAGTATAGTGCTACACAACATGCCGTACTAAAATGTTTTCCCAAACAGTGGAATATAATTGTGTTGTTGAATATACAGCCCTAAAGTGTAAGAAAAAAATTAACTGCATCACATTTTTTGTAGCACAACTTTATTCTTGAATAATTACTCATGAATATAAAGCCAATTATATTAATATTTTCTAAAACCAAATGCAAAAATCCCCAAAATTCTCACAAGAAAATTAATCTTCTGAACCACAACTTTATTTTTGAATAATTACCCCTCACAAAATTCAATTATATTAAATTTTCTTTACAATGAATTGCAAAAAAGACCAACATTATAACAACAAAATAAATTCACTCCTTCAATTTTTCGAATATAAAAACACAAGAATTCATAAAGTGAGAGCATGTTTAAAGAATCCTAATTATATTTTCACAGCTTCATGACTTTGTTCGGTATTCACTTGATGAAAGAAAAAGAATTGACCAGATTTTGGTCAAAATGGTCAAAATTTGGTCAATCTATGTAAATATTAAACGTTGTTAAGGTTTTACCCTCAGGAAATAAAGCTTTTATTATATTTCAGTAGTTAATAATAAAACTATGTACAGCAACATTTAGATTTAAAATTAGGATGTGGAAGACAAAAAAGGCCCTAAATTTAGATTTGTTCTATTATTTTGATATCTTAACAATAGAAGGAATTGATTCAAAATATGTAAACAACAGTTGATGTTTGTTTTTAACTATGTCAACCTGTTTTGAATGTTTTGATAAATATGTGCAAAGGAAAATTATCCTTCCATTGCTATTGAGATAAAACAAGCTGTTAACATTGTTTTCAGTACTTGATGAATTAATAATGGCATGAATTAGGCCTTTGTTATCATGTTAATAAACACAAGATTTGAAAAAGCAATAATTATTTCTTCCCAATATTTCATTTCTGTTGGCTTATCAATAGTTTAATACTCGTAGCACTGTCATACCTATACATTAAAATTTACATGTCAAAGAAGAACCAAGTATTCACATACCGAATGTCAACCAAATACTAAAAGGCAAGGTACCAAGAACATTAATTAAAAAAACATTAATCCTCAAGGTCACCATAATTCAGCCATGACAAGATAAACAACAATGACATTTGTATCAAACATTTGCATAATAATTGATATCATTATGCTTTCAAGTTATCTTAGTTTTAGGTGGTGCTGGTGGTGCCTCTTGGTCTGAATCAGAGTCATTACTGAGAGCAGGTGGTGGTTTCCCTTTAGTTTTTTTCTCACTTGGTTTCTTTGTTACCACAGCATAAACCTCCAATGGCTTATCATCATCTTCATTTCCAATTTGACTTTCAGTGGAGATATTTTGATTTGTATTGGTTTTAATTTTCGGTTTTCTTTTGTCCCCCTTATCTTCGTTGACATCAGCATATACACCCTCTCCTGTCCCATTTTGTGATTTTGTATCACTTTCTATTCCATTTATTCCATTGCAGCTGTGGAATGGAATCGCTTCATCATACGTATACATGTCCATGTCATCAGTCTTGTTTCCATCGTTTGTGTTCATCCCTTTGTTATTCAAGGTAAGGTTCCCTGGGGGGTTTCTAATAGGATTTTTCCTGACAAGAATAGATAAGTGTAGTGAATTATTCACTTGTTGCTTGATATTCAATGAAAATGAAAGAAACCCTATACTCAAGTATTTTTCCATCATTGTCTAGAATTGTAACCAATAATTATTTTTTATAATGTAAATATTCAAAAATCATGATGTAAGATTACCTTCTTCTTCTTATCAAGAAAATGATTATCAAAATGGCAATGATGATAAAACACACTCCACCAACAACTCCACCTACTATAAGCCCTTAAAGTAAGAAAAAAAACAAAAACTTGACGATTGTTTTGCAACTTAATATCTGTCCACATACACGTCTGCTACTATAGTTCTAATAAACATAAATAACAAATAAAATAAAGTAAAATGTATAGAGAAACTCTCTTTTTTTCTGTGATTTACTTAGGCCATACCCAATTGATTTGTAGACCGTTGGATCTGAGATTAAATTTCTACCTTCGGTAGGTCGATTTTTTTTTTTCTAGATTTTATTTTTTTAGATTACCTTAATAATTAATGTATTATCATTCAGCATTCAACATGCTTGTATTAATAAACAGTTTATAAGAACATTTCGCGATTTGTTTAACGCGTGCCATCTTATTAAAAAAATCCGGACATCTGGAGTCTGGCGTTGTCAAGCAGAAAATGCGGCTGTTGATATACTTTATACTTCGACACTATAGGTGGAAGAGACTATACGTATGGCTCTCCTGTCGACTATGGGGTATAATCCTGCATCATTTACTCACGTTTTAAGATGATTTAAAAAAAAAAAAAAAAAAGTTGAAACGCGAATTTTACCCACGGTCGGGTCCAACGATCTACAAATCAATTTGGTATGGGCTTAGGATGAAATTATTTAGATTTCTAAATAAATAAATATTTACAGGTACACCATAGTCGATACTGAAAAGTGTAATACCCATAGGAAATGCATTGGTTTCATCTGTTACAGTATTTCTCAAAGTGTTTGTAGTGACAAGTGAGGACTCTCTCTTTTCACTACTTGTAGTTATACTACTTGTAGTTATACTTCTTGTAGAAATAGAAGGAAAAGGTGTGCTGTCATTCAAAGACATCTCCTCAGTCCAAGTTGTACTTGTTGCTTTTGACGATTGTTGTGACTTTGGTGTAGTTGATACAGTACTTCTGGTTGTTGTAGTTGTCGTTGTAGTATATGTGTTGCTGCATGTTTCTACTGAACCTTGAAATTAACACAAGGTACATAATGTATTATAGATTACTGAGTCATCTGATCAATAAATTGTAATGAAAATCACTCTTCGTTTACTATACCATCAATTTAATCAACAACAATCATTGATTCAAAATACTTTTATAAGCATGGAGATTTGATCGTAACAAACACAGATTAGGGGAAACATTTTTTCATGAAAAAATGATTGCTTGAAAGGTTTGTGAAAGTGTATAAAAATGTATTATTTGCTATTAGTCCATCACATGAACTCATAAAGGGCTTTATTTAAGAAGTTGGTAGCCTCCCCCCCATCAACAAGGGTTTCTTGGTACCAAATTAAAGCTAAGGGTCTGGCCTATCCAAATTCAGATGTTGTCAAGC
>JAVSBT010026010.1:0-12619 GCA_033118115.1 Pharyngocirrus eroticus
CTTAAACAGTACAATAATTTTGGCTTTTGGATCTGACAAGTAGATATTTTGCCATATAAGTAAACTTTTTTCTGTCACTTTTTTCCAGACTTTTTTTGCTTTCAATCCTGTGCAATAGGATTCTTTGTTGACAACTTAAATAACTCAATGACAAATTAGTACGGAGAACTGGGGAGAAAACCACCTTGTCTTTGTATGTGTTCACCAGTAAACTAAAGCATTTCTAAAATGAGGTAAGGCTTGAAACAGACATGTACCTCCTTGCATTTTGACAGAAGAAGAAGAAATTAGAAGACAGTACATTAGGAGGGAACATGCCTGTCATTGTGTTTGACATCTAAATGAGAGTTAGTTCAATTAAAGTGACAAGATAACTAGAAGGAATTCACCTGATTGTCCCATATCGTTTCTAATAAGAGAATTTCAGTAGAATCTAAAGATTGGGGCAAAGTAGAACTTCCCCTTGTTGTTTTCTTAATTAGATTTATTAGCAAGAGGTAAATCTGTACTGGAGTATAAAGATAAAACTCCGGCTCAGGATCTCAATAAGCTGACAGAAGTTGCTCTGACTCACTTTAAACGAAATCTCTGTAATCTCCAAGACCTAGATTTGAGTCAAATAATTTGCATTTTAAATGAGTATCCAAATATAGGATGGTCCTCCAATATCATCAAATTAGTTGTTATTTGTGTTTAAATCTGAAACTTCACTTGATTTGTAAAAAGAGATAAATAACAAAACCAATTTATTAGTTTGCCTTTCTAAATGCTATTTTTTAAGGAAACTTGCTTTTTTAACTTTTATTAGATTTGTTGCAGCCTTATTGCAGGAAAAGTCTTAAAGCATAAGGACTAAATCTCAAAGAGCGTTCCTATTAGGCCCGTTGATTTCTCTATCAAAAATTTAGCTTAGACCTAAGAACGGTATCTATAATCTTTTGACAGACTTTAAGTGACTTCAATTCAATCTGTTTACATTATCTACTAAAGCCCTGTTTACACAGTAAAGTATAGACTTTTGAAGTGCTTTAAAGAATGGCAGCTAAAAAGAAACTTTCAAGCTATTACAAAATTTACAGGGTAATCTGGGCTGTACCTCATAAAACCAAAGCTTTGCTATGAAATAATGGATTCTATGATGTTGAACCAGGTCACCTTGAGCTTTAAAGTTGGAGGAAAGTTTAGAGCTTTGACCTCTCATTTGGCAAAGTAAAATTACAGTGGACATGACCTTGACCTACACAATAAATGATGCATAAACACATCCAAAATCACCTATGAGAGCACTCGTCATTAACCAATAAGCAATGGCTTTTGTTATTTGACATTGCTGTGAAGTTGTGAAGTTATCCCTCTTAAATCAATGCCACTGAGAATGCTTTCATTCACTCACATGCTGCTTCAACCAGATCTGTTTATACGCCCCAAAAGAGTCATTGGCATGATATACCATATATCAAGGGTAAATTTCATATTCATGCTCACGTCTGGAACAGATCTTGTGTCATTCAATACTACTGACAAATCACAGTTAGATACTGTAACATCCCTTTTAAAACATTCTGTTTTTAAGGGATACTCAGTTGTTTTGGGTGTTATCATTTTTCTTTTATGAGTGGTCAGTTAGTATTTATTCAATTTTCTTTCTCTTTTATTTCCAAATTTCCAGGAAACACACAGGGTTTTACAAAGACAAGTTTTATGACAAAATCGTGCTTTTTAATTAAAATGTCCCACTAAGAATATGAACTTGGATAATTGTACTGTTTTCAACATTCACTGGATCTCATTAGATGCCAAATACTGTTATGAATAAAGTCAGACTCTTTAGAAATACTTGTATATGGCGCTGCCCTTTTAAATCGCTATATAGGGCCTACATACTTTTACTTTTTTTTGTTTTTTCATATTAATTATTTTCAACAATAACAAGTTCTTTTACATGCCAAGTGACATGAGGGGTTCATTTTTTTGTCTCATTTGAATGACATTTTGAAAGCCACGGAAATATTTTTCACTTGAAACTGCTCAGAATAGAAACCGGGGAACTTCCGCATAGAATGTCAGCATGAGAATTTAAGCTAACATTCTAACCAGTTAACCATTATCCTTGACATGCGGCCTCAGGTATTTATCAAAGTAGAGATTTAGCTTCATTTTCTCCTGGCATGCATGAATATCAATAAATGGGACACTGGGTGGAGGGGAGGGTACCTCATATTGAAGGTTATATATATTTCAGCAAACATGCACTTATATGGCCTGAATATCTGCCACATACATATGGCCTGATTATCTGTCATATGTGGTTAATCATCATACTGTATCAGTAGAACAAAATGCATGTTTCAGTGCAAAATCCAAAATCTAGGGGAGCAGTTTAAAATGTCATCTTTGAAAAAGAAGCATGATGCTAACCTAAATGTCATCAATTTTAACCTTTTATCTTAAAAAATAGAGAGTTGTAAAAGAATAGAAATATACCAACAAAAAAGTGACCTGGTTCCTGGACCATGATGTTGTATTACTTAAAGTAAGTTGTTTCTATTTATTCACTATATGAAATTACTTCATCTGTCAACTCCCTGTGCCCAATTCCTAATTTAAACATATAATTTTAGAGTTCTTTAATGTTTAAAAGAAGAAATATGGATGAAATATGAACTATTAGATCTGTTGAGATACTTTTTTATATGTGTCAGATAATATTGCAACATTAAAGAGGCATTTTAAAACCATGTTGTTTATTGACCATATTAAACCACCACATTTAAAAACTTCCTTTTTATTCATAAATAAAGTGGGACTTATTTGACCTCCATTATGCAATAAAGGGTTAAACTGCTACCCACTGTCTCCACATGTGTAATGTGTTTATTCCCATTTTTATTTCCTAATCTTGAAGAGCAATACATCTTAAATACCTTCTTCTATAAATAGGTCTTGGATCAAGCAAGTGCAACCTAGATTTGGACAGATATTTGTCACTGTTCAAAAGTGTTAAAACTCATTTTTCTTCAAATAAAAATCCCATAATTACTAAGGAAGCAGCTGCTCCTCCTTTGGGCCTACAAGGTTTTTTCTTGATGCAGTGTTGAAAATCCAAAGGCATTTTTTGAAAATATCATGTAAAAGGTAAATGTATGTATTTTTTTCATTTTTTTTATTAGCTCTAAATCTGGCTAAACACAGAGAACGATTTAGGATATCGCCATATTATTCAAAATTATTTATGAACGAATGAATGAATGAATGAATGAATGAATGAATTCAAAATCATGCTAAAGTTTATCATGCCCAATTTCAAAAGTATTTATGAATGAGTGAATGAATGAATGAATGAACGAACGAACGAACGAACGAAAGAATGAATGAATGAATGGATAAATTAATTAATTAATGAATGACTTCAAACGCATTTTAAAGTTTGTCATGCCCAATGTCTAGTTGCATTCCATTGACAATCTGCATTTATTATTGATAATATATAGTACAGGAAAAGTTACCTTTAATTTTTGGGGGGAGTTTGTCTGTAGTGTAAACAGATTCACTTCATAGACAAATTGCTAGTGTAAACAGGGCTATGGTTCTGGTCAAAAGTATATTTGCTATTCAAGTCAAGGGTTCATTATATCAGGTACAATAGAAATCTAAAGAAAAGTCCAATCAGAGTTCTAGCAAGAAAATCAATGCAATGAATACTCTGTTACTTTATAAGATTACAATGCCCTGTTTGTCTACCTATATATAATCTCTCAAACAGATTTACTGACTCAAACCAAATCACTAAAATGAGATTTATTAGATTATTGGCTCTGCATGAATCATACACCTTAGGTTGACACAAGACACAGGAAAAGTTGTTACTACAATTGAATTCTTACTTAAAATTGAATTACAAATTACCATTTCTATGCATTTTAAGTTTGTTGTTTTTAGTCTTATGTTCAAGAAAACGTCAATTTTAGGTTAATGGGTCAAAGTGATTTTAATTTTAATTTTGGATTATTTGAAATTAAAAATTCAAAAGTTGTAGTAAAAATTGGTGATTTATATTATGTGTAAGGTAAAATGAAATGATAAAAAAACATTCAAATTTTCCATTTTTGCTCTAGGCAGAGCTTTTATGGCTAAGTCAGAGATCAGGGTTCGATTTCGAGTGAAAAAAGGTCGATCATGTCCAGTGAACCATAACTGGCTGTGAATCATATGCTTTGGGGTTAATTGCTTTTCTATAACTGATAGCATGTGAAGTAACACTTGTACTTATTTACAAACAAATATTTTTAAAACAGTTTCATTACATCACAAACATTTCAACAAAGAGCAACTGTGTTAGGAATGGTGATGGTCTTCTATCTAAAAAAAAGTATGAATGATTGTATTTATATCTCCCTCCAGTTAAGTAAACAAATCAAAAAGATTCAAAGTACTTCTTCACAAGGTGGCGCAAGAACTAGTCAGTGATTGAGGTTTGGGCTTGCCCAACTGGACAAGCCAAGTTTATTTATATATTGTAAAATGATGTCCCTTAAAGTTATATAGTAATTAGCTTTAAGGGATTTTATTACCCAAAAACTGACATAGGGCGCTACAAAAAATCTTATAATAGGAAGGATGAATGTATGAAAAACAGAGGGTCCCATGGAAGACCAGCTAGCCTTAAATATCAGAAATTAAACAAAACACATAAGTTATCAGACTAGCATTGAGTCAATGAAATGAACCATTTCAACTCAAAGACACCAAAAAGCCTCTGTTTGTTTAAATCTTTTTTTTATTATTGGCAATCTACTTAAAGCACTTCTAACCTTTAGCATACCATATTCTCATCAAGGAACTCAATTAATAATTCATGAAGCACCAAAAAAATAATCCCCTAATGATATTAAATTCACTTTTTTTCCTACTCCTAATTTAATATGGATTTTCCCCTTTATTAATGAGGCTTGGTTGGGGGTTTTCTTCTGTATAATAATTGAATCAATTTCAAAGATCTCTAAATCTTCATGTACACAGTTCATTTCTCCAGACACTTTGCCTCAAAAAGGTCAAACGCTCAAAAGTGTCTTATGTCCTCTTTCATCCTGAAATGACTTAGATGCTTCTATTGACCGCTTTTTTGTCCACCTACTCATGTTTAACAAATGTAGTTCTGCAAAAGGTTATTTCCATTTTTTATTCTTTGAGACCATAACCTTTGAATACACATCTTGAAAATTTGAATGAAATAAAAAAAATAGTTTTTAACAGAATTCAATTTCAATTATTGGGAGAAAAAACAAGTCCTTGAAAAATACCAGACAGAAAAATAGGACTCAAGACATTTGACAAACGATGATTTTGAGCCCACACATTTTATCAAAAAATCTTGCATTTAAGTATCACATTTTAATTCAGATATCTTTTTTAATTGCTTGGAATCTTTCTAATCAAGAGTTAAATTCTTATTAAAGTGTCATTTTACCTGCTTCATTTCCAAACCTTTTCTTGAAAAAATTATGTGTTTTGATTGACAATGTCACAGCTCAATATATTTTTAAGCTGATATTACTTTTATGCTTTTGAAACACTTACCAATAATAAAATGTCAATGCAAAGCATCATATAAAAGCCTTGAGAAAAATATATAGTAATTTTATACTGCAGAAACTGGAAAGAATAGTTTTCTTTATATATTTACTGTAACACCCCCCCCCCCTCCCCCATTCCGTCCCAGCCACCGCATGATTATTCAAAACACAAGACTTTAACAGTCAATTCTTTTTATAGTTTGGTTGCTTCTTTACATATTGTCCCATACAAAATTCCACTCTAAAAGTAAGCATTCTTTGCCAAAATGAATTTATGGTTTCTACATAACCAATCAAAAGACACCATGCAGAGAATAGCCAACGCAAATTTTGACTAATGCTTTTCTTGGTGGAGGCCTCATGCATAGATCTTCATTAGTTCTTATTGGCAATGGCATTTCTTGCTTCAGATTTAAGAAAATAAATGTCAAAAAGAGGGACCTCAATCTGGCATAATTTTTTCCCCGCTTTATCTTGGGATACTATTAGTCAGTAGGACATGAACAGAGAAGTAATGTATTTCAATCTACACTTAGCTTCGCATTACAGTCAAACCTCTTCAGTGACCCTGAGGCTATATTTGGATAGGGATCAAGGTCATTTTAATCTAGAGGTGATTTTATTGTTGAGCTTTGCATCTATTGTTTTTATTAAGGAGAGGCTATACTTTCATATTGGATGGTAAAAAAATTGTAAAAATTTACCCTAAAAAGTATCTCTTATCCATATTAGTGGTTTTTGCCTGTGGGTGTTCTTTTTAGTGAGATTGTTGACATGAATTTGGGACTTTTTTTTAACATCAGTGGATACATTGAATGTCATATAATCATTAAGAGATAATGGTTGATATGATATAGATATTCAACATAATTATAGGTAACACTGGTTGGCTTGGCTTAAATTTTAATCAAATGATATATGCATGCATCTTATTATTTATACATACTTTAAACTTATACATACTTAAATGAAACCTTTTGTTTAAAGTTTAACCCTTTTGCTACTTCTCTATGTTTAGCCCCCACACAAGTTATAAAATTAAAGTTTAAAACCATTATGTACACTACAGCTATGTTATCATAATTCTTTCCTTCAGCCTGACAATAACATTGGGATAAAAACAGCAATACTCCATACAAGTCTTTTAAAATCTGTGGTTACATTTATAACTTGCATTTTCCTAGTGCTTTCTTTAATTATGCATAATTGTCTGTGTGTAATTCATCTTCTGGGGTGTAAAGAGGCACTTTATTTCCCTTTAGACACTGTTTTTATTTGCCTGTAATGCTTTAAAATGAGCTCCAATGGTTGCATGGAATGAACAATGAATCTTTTTACCTCATCATTTTTCTATTTTTACCATTACTAAACACATTAAGTAAATAGTATATTGGACTATGGAAAATAAAGCTATAAACTTCTAATTCCTTTGACAGTTGATCAACTTTAGAGGGGCAAAGTAACCTTGTGGTGAAGATCTTAAATCTTAAAAGACCAAAGGTCATTCATTCCCACTGCTTTAGAGGTTAAAATGAGTGAAAGGTTCCTTTCCTTGTTATTATCATTATTCTATTACTCAGTCTCTGGATAAGTTTCCCATGATTATGCCCAGAAGGGCCTTGTCTAAAAGATGGAAAATAAAGGTCAAGGACATTGTGAAAAATGTCCATAAAGGTTAGAAAAACAAATTGTATATATGAGCCCTTAAAGGGGGTTAGTTAAGACCTAGGTCTATATTTCCCTTGTAATCATTTTTCTGATTACAATTGAGAAAATGAAATGAAAAATATCAAAAAGGAAGGTTCTTAAGACTAATGGAGAAATTGACCGCAGGTATCAAACTTCCAAAATCTTAGTCCAAAAAGAGTTTGTACTGTATATCATCAAAGCAATGTTTGGAATTATATCATCAATTAGAATTCTGTTGCCAGTGGCGAAAAAGAAATAAAGATAGCAGGAATTAACTGGATAGAGCACTTTGGAAATTCTAATTTGAGACTTATGATCCACCTAGTGTCAGTAAAAAAACTAAAAAAACTATGATCTATTTAATTTCGTAATTGTTATTTTACAACATATAGCCCTACTGAATCTCAAAGGGAAATCGCAAAATGTCACTAAAACTAAAAGGCCAACACTAACCAATTTCATTTACATGTAATGGGAAATGGCATATTTGATGGTAGTAACCTTCAATTTTAGGACCCATTGGAATAAGCCCATGACTTTTATGGGTTATCCTAGACAAATAATGTATCTATTCTTCAAATCTCTTTATTTATCATTTTTGTCACATTCCATCTTGTAACTGCCTATTGTTCATATTGTACATGTGTATAATTTAGGTTTATTTGCCTAAAGGAAACCAAGGGTCTGAATAAGGTATTGGGTTGCTGTACAGACAATAAACCTTACCAAAATTAAACTAGCATCCTTCCCAAGGGATTGTACATGTATATGCTTTATTTACAGCACAAGCCTATAAGTCTTTAAGATTATGCTAGCTATTATATTTCATAATCTTTGTGTGTGTGGCCTGGTGTGTTTCTTAAAATACTTTCCCTGCCACAGTTGCAAAATTGAGACTGTGACATATGCCCTGTTTACATTGTCGATTGTGTAAGCACTAAGCACTATAAAGTGTCCTTTTGCTAGAGGTTCTTTATAGCACTTCAAAGGCCTATAGTTGCCATTTAAAAGTTGTTTTTTCTTGAAGTCTGTTGACAAATCTTTTTATTTAGAAGTATTAACTTTGGACCTATTAGCATTGCCCAATTTGTTTGACAGCTTTGAAGTTATGGGACTTTTAGAACAATGTGGACAAACCAACTTCAAGTCGTTTCAAGTGATGCAAAGGATTATGAATTTGCATTTAATTTAAAGCTAATTTTTTGTTAGAGAAATCTACAATATAAACAAACCTTCAGGATACATGTTTAGTATTTAGGTTTTGATTGTCCAACATTTCCTAGACTGCTATGTAGACAGAGTAGTCGAAAGCTATGGAGTAAGATTTTAACAAGTCAAAAGTTTAGAAAATTAATCAATACAAATTTTAACATGATGTTGCATAATCTATTCAATATGGTTGACCAAAATAGGTGAAATAATGCAAATTATGTACACATTACGATAAATATTCAAGTTCACTTTAAGTTGTACATATTTCAAATATTTTTTTCAATATTGATCTAGTTCTATCCATTAATATTTAATTATAAGGCTACCCAAAAGGGTTAAGAACCTTCTCTGACAACTTTTTCTTGACAAAATATTTGTCAGGTCACATGTATTTTAGCATGTATTCTCATAAAAAGCAACCCAAATAAGAAAAACCCTATCTACGCAAAGATCAGCAAGTTTTCAATCAGAGAACCCAAGCTTCCCATTATCAGGGGCTTAAGTCTCTAATCTCCAGGATTCATCATTCTCGCGGTAGTTATCAACAAATGTACTTTAAGACTTCTTTGTAGCATGCACTGGCAAACCCAAGCAACGAAAGGGATTTACAGTTTAAAGGAATCCTGATAAATAGAAGTTGGTAGCAGGGGAAAAAAATCCATTCAAAAGGCTGAGGTAAAAAGTACTTGTAACTAGGTTGGCTTTTGATGTTTTTATATAAATATCAGATTGCATTGTAGTCCAATATATATACAGACTAGGATTGGGTGGATTTTTATGACTGAGGACATTTGTACTTATTGTTGTTTCATTCATTGACAATAGTATATATATTTATCTTAAATGACGTCAATTCTGTGTTCAAAGTGATTATGGTGTTGCCAAAACTGCCAAAACATTGTGTTCAAATTTCAATAATACAGATTTTTTTTAATAAGTTTGGATTTTAAAGGTCACAGTCTTTTAAAGTTTTAACTGTCTCTTTGTCACCCTATATGTACTGTTTTTCTTTGTGCAATAGTTTTAAGTTAAATTTGGTTTAGTCATCCTGTAATATACATGGACTAAATTAGGGCTCCACAGGAGACCAGAGCCAAGGCACTGAGTGGATAACCTTAGTAAAAAAAAGAAATGAATAATTAATAAAAACATGACGAAATAAGAATAGTGTTACACAGGTTGTAAGGTGGTTACAGTTTAATTTGTAAATTGATAAATCATCATTTTGACACATTTTTTATACTTTTTCTAACAACACAATAAATAAATCAAGAGGCTTACACTTTCTCTGTCTGATGTCAGTTGGCGGGAGAGTCATAAAATCATATTCTCTTTTTTTCCAGCAAAACTCCAGTTATAGGTTGTTTACATTATTCATTAGAATGTCTATACAAAAAATAAGTTTGAATAATGCCATGAAACTTCTTATTCCTTAGTTTTCTGTACCTTATAGTTAAACGGCCCAGTAAGCTTAAATTGTTGATAGCTTAAGCCATATGGTCATCAAATATGTCATGATAGGGCTTCTCCTCTCTACAAAGCTAATCATCTTATTGTGCAGTTTTTCAAAAATATTAAATAATATTATATCAAAATAATGGTTGTTGGACTTGTATGTAATTTAATAAACCAAAATATTCTACTGTCATTCATTATAAAAAGCAATATAAGTACTTTTTCATCCTGAAAATGAAATATCTATTTTTAAAAAGATTAACTAACCTGCCATAGCTTGTACCAGGCTTATCTTGTTCATAATCTCTTTTGTCTATCCTCTTTTCTAAGGAATCCTTGGATTTTTTTTATAAAAAATGAAAAGATTATTACCAACTCATTAGAAGTTGTCATTTTGTCCATACCATTGCCCTGTTACTGCAATACTGGTGAGCCATTAGGAAATGAAATAATATATTTTTTAAAGAAGGCTTCTTAATATTTCATTATCAGGAGGTCAGATATAGAAGTGACCATGAGACTTGGTTTGTCATGAAAGCTATTTGCAGTAAGTTTTATGTTTGTATAAAACTTGTTTCTAAACTTATGTCTAATGTCAAAGAAGAGCCACATCTGTTAAGGCCTGTTTACACTACAAATTTTGTAAGCCCTATTTAGTAACAATTCTTAAGGCACCTCAGAAGTTGATAGTGTAAGTGCATGACATTGTGCAATTTTAAAAGTTTGTCATTCTCTATTTTTAGCTGTCATTCATTGACAAATCCTTATATCTATGATATGTCTGTTTCCTATCATTTTCATGTCCCATTATGACTATTGCTAGAGAATAGCAAGGACAGAAAAAAGCAATGTGGTTTTTTTTCTTAGGAAGGAATCTAGACAAATATACCAGTGACACAGTACTCTAGAATATGTTGAAGGAATCAACAACAAGAATAAAAAACTCTTAATTACATGTTTCCTGTTTGCTGTAGGTGAACAGGAAGTCTTAATCAAGAAGTTTTTGGATGAGTGTCCAGACATTTGATTACATGCAAGGTTAGAGCTATCAGTGAATGACCTTTGATATATGATTGTAATGAGTGCACTATATAGGTCAATGCCAATCAGTAATTTAGTCAAGAAATTGAGGACCAATGTTGAATTGAAGGGAAAGACTTGTACAATATTTTTCTCATTAATAAGAATACACTGTAAGGGTAAGAAAAAAAGTTGTGATTTCAAGTGTTGTTAGTAACATTTAGAGTTGGTATTTTGCACCCATCTTATTTGTGATGTATTACAATCTTCATTTTGTCACCAAATATCACTAATGTCACTACACATTAATGTTTTTTCTCAGAGTGTAATTCTATCAATTTATGTAATAACACTGACATCAAATTGCTGATTTTTCCATCAAGGTCTTTGTAAAAAGCTATGACACATAATTATACCAAGTTGACATGTGCAATTCTGATTGGTTGCTTTGTATGTTCTTGGTCATCTGACATAACTCATATCCTCAAAAATACACTCTTAGAAGAAATAGTGATGTTTTGTGTTGTTAGTGATTTTTAATGGTAACACTAAATTTAGTGGTACCAAAATAACACTATTTTGTGTTGCTATTTCCCACTAATATACACATTTAGTGAAAAAAGTAACACTAATTAGTGATACATAGGCAACAATATATCAAGTGGACTTCATTTAAACACTTTATATCACTTACAACACAAAACATCATAATTTTGTTTCTTAGAGTGTACACTTATCTATATACATGTAACTCTAAATGAAAAACAATTTCATAAAAAGTCAGGTAACACCTGTATGTTTTGATTTCATAGATTAGTAAGGAAATAAAGGAACATTTCAGCTGCATTTGAGGTTTGAATGACGTCGTACCTACAGTTTGCTGACACCTATAGCTTAACAGTGCAGATGTGCTTCAATTTTTAAAAAAAAGAAATGGTAACTAGGTTGGATGCCATAATCTTAGACAGAAACATTGTTTTAAAAAAAAAGGCTCAAAAATATTCTTTGGCATTGTCACCATTTGAATGTTTTTCATTGTACGTTTTGTAAAAATAAAGCTTCCAGGCCACTTAAATTAAAGCTAAACTTGTGTGGCTCCAGGCAAAATGGCTTATGTGTCCTATTAATATTGTTTTTCATATGCCATTCTTGCCTGGAGCCAGATAATTCTACATGATAATGTACTTCTATATGGGTCAGTTCACCATGCCCTTACCTTCTTTCATATTTGATCATTTTTAATTGAACACCCAAGTGAGACTTACAAGGCTGGAGCAAAGCCAACAATCAGATTATCTTTGTTAAATATTCCTCTTATTTTTCAATGAATGATAAGTCTTTTACAGTAGCTTAATTACAAGTTGCCTTGTTGCACCTGCTGCAGACATCCTAGTGACTTCTACTAACTTCTATAGATCAAAAAGACAGAGAGAATATGGTGGTATGCATAGCAGTAACACTCACCTTGAAAGACATTAAAGAAGGCCTTCTTTGATATTCTAGATCAAATATTATGAACAAGTATTTAATTACATGAAACACAGGTGTTATTGGTTAAGATCAGATTGCATTTCAGTTTAATGTGTAGCCTACTAAGATAGAAACGGCTAGTGATATGGTACATATTGTAGGGCCATTCCAAAAGGACACTTCTTTAACAATGGCTTCTT
>JAVSBT010026121.1:0-18512 GCA_033118115.1 Pharyngocirrus eroticus
TCTTTTATAAAGAATGATTATTTGGGACATATGTTGGTGCATATTAAAAAAAAAATTAGACCCTCACGACGCCTTAATGACATTTGACCGGTATGAGATACCAGTTTTCCTATGCATTAAAATTAACTGATATTGTGGTTTAAAAGCATTAAGCTTGTAGACTGATAAGGGATTATTAAAAAGACATCTTGCAAAACGGCATCAACATTGTTGATTGTTGAATCAGTGTTGCATTGTTTGATTTGCATGCCATGTATCATTTTATCTTTAGCAAATAATCCCCACCATTGGTAATAATCATAATAAATTTTGGTTTATCTAAAATTGGGAGGGGGGAGAGGGGACAATTAGCACACAACATAAACACGCAGGGTTTATTTACTTTGTAACTGAGAATCATCAGAATCTAATGAGTCAAGATCAGAAAAACCTTCATCTGAATTTCCATGTTTCCTTTGGTAGTCAGACATGGCAGATTCATTATCATACAAATCATTGCCTTTATCCTTGTTGCATTTCTTCCTCCCAACAGAACTCTCTTTTGCAACAGGTAGCGAAAGGTAAACTGTAAAAAAGTTCTTTGTTTTCACTTTGGGTTATTGTTTTTGACAAAATGTTAGGTAAAACGAACAACAGTTACAGGCAATATTCATTAGTAATGATTATTAGGTTATTTCTTAGTATAGAATCAGATTGCTGACAATGGAAATACTTTTGATTTCAAAATGATAATTTTTTTGATTAGTATCACTCAACACATCAATTAATATTTACTTTGAAAACAGATCACTGGTTGTGGAATTGAAACACTCTAAATTTCAAGCATATTGTTTCTTTATACCTGCATGTTCTAACTTCTTTTTGGCCATTGTTGTAGAGAAATCATCATCACTATATATCCAGTCCTGAGTCATCCTCCTTGTAGAAGGTGCTGTTATATCTGGACTTGTTTCTCTGGGTTTGAGTTTTGATTTTCGCTTTGGCTTGGCCTTCCATCTTGTTCTTTTATCTACTGATGTTGCTGATGGTTGAGACATATGAACAACAGGGGGCAGTGCAGGAGGTGAGGCCTAAATACAAAAAATTAGAACACTGTTATGACATACAAGATAAATATATGTTGTTCCGCTGTAGACAATTAACTTTGCAACACAATACTTCAAAATTTAATCCTCTAGACTATTGCTTATACACAATACATTTTCAGTAATTTTTCATAATCTATACACTTTAGAAATACATGTACATCAATTACATCACTGTTTCACAAAGGATTTCATAATTATCAAAATGAAATTGGTGAAAAGCTTCAGAATATGAAACACATGAAGACAGACAATAATACAGATTATATCTCGATTAAAGAATAGTTTGGTGATGGGAATTCCGATTAAAAAATTAAATTTATTGACACAAGTGAAAATATTCAACACATGTACAATTATGTGATTACAGCAGCATGCAATTAAAAAGCTTGGAACATCAATGACAAACACTTTCCCTGACCCCCCCCCCCCCCACCCCCTCACTATGACATCAACATTACAACCCCTTTTAAAGATCCATCCAATCTTTGAAACATTATCAAATACCATATTTAATACTTTAATTTTTATAATTATCATGAAAATATATGATGAAACAAAAGACTTATGACTTTTTATTGTTGACATTCTTACTTTTTATTGTTGACATTCTTACTTTTGTTTCATAACTGTTTTTCTGTATATGAAGCCTAATGTTCATGCAAAGTCTAAGCATGCAATGGCATTCATTATATAACCTGAAAATTAAAACTTCAAAGGAGAGAAAACAAAAGCTACAGGGCTGCAGATTTGACTTGAAAAGAAAATATCAGAGCTGACAGTCATGCAAATTTGTGTAAGGGAAAATATGGAAAACATGATTGCATGCAACACCCAATAATTTGTGACATCATAAAAAAATGGCATATCGACACCCTACAGAGTGAGTGTTGCCTCAGTCAATGTAAGATATTTGAGGAAAACAAGAAAAATACTAAATCTCTTTGAGTTTGAGACTCTTAATCAATAAAAAAGAAGACTTGGATTTGTAATACAGAATCACAGATTGAGAATCGGAGTAGATATACAAATACATTTCATAAAGATATTTCCCCAAAAAATTGTATTTCTAAGCTCTTCATTTTTGGCAATATCTCAAAAGCAGGGGTCAACATAAGGTTATGCCCGCAGGTTCAGGACCCCCAACGATCCATACAAACCCCTAGATTCTGACTGTTGATGGTCCATACTGGAGAGTGGGTTTGTTTCCCTACTTTCCCAGATATGAAAATGAAGAAAAATTGTGCACAGTAGAGATAGGATGGGACAATGGTAACCAAATAACGTGACAGTGGTTATTGAGTACAGACCAGTTGACATTTTTCCAATGTGTCTGTATGGGTTAGTGGAAAAAATCTTATGTTGGCCCAAGAAAAGTACTCAGAAATTAAATTTTAACAAGAGATACCATTATGAAATGTATTTTACTGTACATGTTTATTTATTGATGCTTTCTGTATCACTAACAAGTCTCAATTAAATCAGGCTAAAAAATGACTGTGGGATTAAGATTCCTTCTAGATCTATAAAGTGTCGACATACCGTGCAGTGAACATGTATTATAGACAATGATAAAAAACACCTTTTCTTTTGATTTCATTTGATATCTCCTAGTTAGCATAACATTTCTGTAGAGAGAAACTTTGAGGGTTTTTTCTGACAATGCCCTCATATCACTTTGTCTATTACTAGCATCAGTGATAGAAATAGGGTATTTAATGTGTGGTTTCTTTGCTGTTATTGCGTTACACCCTGTGATACCCAGAGTTAAATCTACCAGTGAATACATGGCATGCTTGAAGGGTATCGAGGGTACAGGTAGGTGATATCTTGCCTGGGAATTGATTGCAGGGTAAAGAAATCACATAGAATTCATCAATATTGTCATGGAGTTAATATCAAAGTTGCTATTTCATTGGTAAACAGTATGTATTTTTGATATCTAGCATGAATAATTATATGACTTTTGACAAGATGAGCATTACACAGCAATAGGGTTTGGGTTCTTCAGTTCCAGCGAATCCCCATCTTGACAGAAGTGCCTTTTTTTACCAACAATATTATCAATGATTCTAAGGGAACAGCAGATGTTGTGTGTTATGTGCCCTTTTTGGAATTTTCCAGTAAGAAAAGTACAATGGAAAGCAATTTTTTGTATATAATCTTATCTGCAATCTATTCTAAAAAAATATAATATCTATTGGTATGCAGGTACTAAAGTAAAAACTTACAGTTCTTTTTGGTTCATTTAATTCTTCCAGTCGGAGTTTTTCTTTTTCAGCTTTTTCCTTTTCAGCTTCTTTTTGTTTTTTTGATTTCTCAATGGGCTTAAATACTGGGGGTGGTATTTTTACTGAAAAAACAAACATGTAAGAGTTTAATCAAAATTTATAGATTACAAAGATTTCTCTTTCTGTATGTATCGTGTGATTTTGCCACTCTACCAAGGGGGAAATTTTGAGTTGCAGATAAATCTGTTAATTCTATTCTACAGAGTTGCATTTGAATCGAAACAGAAGCAATATTTGATGTCAGGACAGCCTTCCACTCTTGTTGCACAGAAGCTTTACTGAGTAAGTGTCACATTACACAGTTCGAAAAAATAGTGATATTAGGGATATTTAGTGGCAATATAGCTCCATTCTAAATTGAATGGTACACACATATGACCGTTTTGTCTAAAATTTATCTGGTTGAATTTAATTTTAAAATCCATCTTGAAGATGTTAAAAACAGTCAAGGACAACAGAAACTAATAGCGATCTTACTTTTTGGTTTAGGTGGTTTGACTTCTTCTGTCTTTTTTTCTGAAAAAACGAAATGATATCTAGAATAAACAAAATAGTTATCAGGATTGCACTATAATCACCATTATAATGTATCTTTATTTTTTTTAAAGTAAGATCATATCTCGTCTAAAAGGGCTAATTGGGTGCTAAAACTTTTTTAAAGTTAAACTTTGAATTTTTTGGACCATGATATTAAAAATTATTGTTGACATGAAAAAAAAGATATATACATGTATATATAAAAAATTGATGATTCACATGGAAAGCTTGAAGTTATAAATGTACATGTATATGCAAATTAAGTAAAGTAGGGCATTTTTGAAGAGAAAGCTAGCGGTAATGCAAACAAAAGTATCAAATAAAAGCAAAAGCACTGAAAGTTAATCAGCAAAGTTTTTGTGAAAACAAGGATATGAGGTGAAAAAGACAGCAAAGAATTTATCCTCTTATCAAGTGATTTCTTTTAAAAAATGCTTTGTAAATTAATCCACTCTACAACACCTACCTTTAACTTTGTTTTTCATTTTGATTTTTTTCTTAGACTTTTTCTTGAAAGTTGGTTTTTTGTCTGGAACATTTATTCCCTCTTTTTTCTGTGTTTTTATTTCCTCTTTTTTGGGTGTTTTTATATAAGAATTTTCAATTTTTCGTTTTGTGTCTGTATGCAGAAACATTGGAAGATAGTAAAAATGGTTGAAAAATACACAACATAGAAGCATAGAATATTGCGTAAAGAATTATTCTTTAAAAAATCAAGAACTAAATCTAGTGTTTAATCAGTACATAAGATACAGGAAAGACACATGTACAACACAGAAGCATAAAAAATTGCGTAGAGAATTATTCTTAAAAAACAAGAACCACATGTAGTGTTTAATCAGTACATAAAATACAAGAAGCAAAGAGAATGAGCAACATAAGAAACACGAAGATGTTTCAAAGCAATGGTTCTTTGTAAAATACCCATGCACTCAACATCATAACAAGACAGGACGAGTTATGGAACAGATCTAAAGTATAAGAGTCACTCTGTTTTAAAGTATTTACATGTAAGGACACAACTCTGTCAAAAAAGTAACCCTTCCCCCTCCCCCCTACACACACACATTCTTCTAGATTCTTGAGGCCCAGTTCTGAATTGTAAACTTGTTAATAACAATTCCAAATTCTATGAATTATTTACCTTCAGGCTCACTTTCACAGGTTTCATGCTCAGAATTTTCAGGTGAAAAAGTGTGAACTAGAAGCAATAAATCATAAGATAATCTGCTAAATGAAAGAAGGGAGTGAAGCACAAGAATTGTTCCATTTAATAACTTTTTTGGTCTTATTTTGATAGGTGTATGCGATATAATTTAATCTAGGAAAAGTTATGGAACAGATTGTATGCTACGGTCACAATTGCTCTAAGAACGCCGTACTAATGACTTTTGGGCCATTTCTTATAGCGTTTTTACGTTCAACTTACGTTCTTCTTACAAAGGTCTTATGTATAAGAAAATAGTTTCATACGTTCAACTTAAGTTCATAGCAGGTCGATGATCTTGTCAAAGATTGTCTACAAATGCCTTAAGAAACTCTGTTTCGTACGGCAGCTGTAAGAAGGTAAGTTGAACGTAAGAGACTTTTTTAATTCTTACGAATAATAGTATCGTACGAATTAAAATTTGTACGAATAAAACATTTGTACGGGCAATTGTGATTGTAGCAAAAAATATAAGAGTCACTCTGTTTTAAAGTATTTACGTGTAAGGACATAACTCTGTCATAAAAGTTAACCCTCCCCCCTCCTCCCTACACACACACATTCTTCAAGTTTCTAAAAACATTCTCATTCTTTCTAACTTTTGAGGCCCAGCTCTGAATTGTAAACTTGTTAATAACAATTCCAAATTCTATGAATTGTTTACCTTCAGGCTCACTTTCACTGGTTTCATGCTCAGAATTTTCAGGTGAAAAAGCGTGAACTAGAAGCAATAAAATCATAAGATAATCTACTAAATGAAAGAAGGGAGTGAAGCACAAGAATTGTTCCATTTAATCACTTTTATGGTCTTTCTTTTAATGGGTGTGAGTAAAAAAAAAATTTAATCTAGGAAAATGGGATACTACAACCCTACACTATTGGTATAAGTTGCCATACAGAACAACCTAAATTGCATGCAAATTAAGCAAAGGCTCTACATACAATAATTAAACACTCGTGTTGTTTCTTTTTTTCACAACCAAAATGTTTTGCTCAAATATCAGCTTAGACCAAAAGAGGACAAAATTTATAAAAAATAAGCTGCAGTATACATAATAGATTTTTTAAACAGTCATTCTTTTAACTTGTTATTTTAATAAATACTCCCCCCCCCCCCAAAAAAAAAAAGAAAAGAAAAAAAAAGTTTATAATAAGTTTATAATTATGTTGACATTCAATCATAACTGGGGAAGCTCGAAGACATTTGAGCCAAACATTGTTGATCAAAACATTTTGATTTTGAAATTCAAAAAATAACCTATGCAAGTACAATCTTCCAACCAGATAAAATTGTTTCCAGCAATACAATTAAATACTATCACATTTTGGCTAACTTGATTGTTACCTGAAAGCAATATTTGACTCAAGCAATATGTAGTTGAACTTTTTTAAGTTAGGAAGAGACTCACCATTGGCTTGTAATGGGTTTGACATAAGCTCATTGGCTGGAGTAGGGGAAAGGTTTTGTCCTGTTGGCTGTGGTTTGGTAGGTGGTACTGGAGCTGCAACTTTTTGTCGGATGGGTGGTACTGGGGTTGGATCTTTATGTGAGATAGGTGGTGTTGGCGGTGAAGGTTGCACTGATGGTAATTGTGGTAAAGGTTCTGATGATTTCTCCAGTGGTTCAATTCTAGGGGTAGGTTGTCTAAGCGGCACACCGTCAATCTCATCCTCATCTACAGGCAACAAGAAATCAAAATGTCTATGGGTTATTTTCAAATTATTTTATTTCAAAGGTAAAATGCATTTGGTGCCAATGTATTCATGAAAATGAGACCAAAATGGAATCTATTACCTACTGATAATTTCTAAAATATAGTAAAACAATTACATGTATTCCAAGTATTATATTTGTTTGATTTATTTTCAAGACAGACAATTTTCATATTGAATTTTCGATGAGGACAATATATCAAGGATACAATGATATTTGGAGTTATTGTCATATCATATTTGTAGAAATGACATACATGTAGGTTGTGTCAGTGTTACTAATTTAAAGGAGACTATGCGCTGTTATGAAGGCACGCTAAATTACATAATATTGTAAATGTGTCCATTTTCTGATACACAGAGTACTGACATAGCCTATTCTTGGTTTTTGTTACTTTCTTAGAGAAATGAACTTTGCATTTATCTTTCTTTAATTTTCTTTTTGATACAATAATACACATAGATTATCTTGTATTCTATAATAAGAAATGACCCCCAAATGCTTTTATCAATGAAATATTTGAAGAAAAAAAAATGAATTCATATTTTCAATTTAACTTTAATCAATAGAATTCAGGATTGTACATTTTGGGCCGGGTGTCAATTGTATACACATTGACAGTAT
Source organism: Pharyngocirrus eroticus (assembly GCA_033118115.1). Taxonomy (NCBI): domain Eukaryota; kingdom Metazoa; phylum Annelida; class Polychaeta; family Saccocirridae; genus Pharyngocirrus; species Pharyngocirrus eroticus. The sequence continues at coordinate 7,459 of JAVSBT010026121.1, forward strand.
AAAAAATGGAAATAAAAAAAATAAAAAAATAAAATAAAAAATATAGCCCACACTTATTGAAGCCAATATAAGAGTTATTTAGCCAAGATAAAAGAAACAGTAAATTGTTAGTGATCGATGTTTAATTGAAAGCTCCTTTCATTTTGATGATCAAATGTTGATAACTATTCTGTTCAAAATGCAGAGGAATAAAATAAGATACATCAATAAAATGTCAACTACTCTAGATATATTTAGATCCTGTGTAAAAATAATTATGAATGATTTATGCAAACAATCTCTATTGGGATTATTCTCTTTGAAAGGTGAGAGCTTTGATTGGCCCATGTTAGTCAATATTGACAATCATTTTAAATGAAGTAGATCTACAAACTCCTAAGAATAATTTGTCAGTATAAAACAAAAATGGCATTAGTCATTAAAATTCCTCTGTAGAGTTATTTTCATATTTTTAAGCCGACTAAACTTGCTGCAAGGGAATGACATTTAAGATTTTCATCACATAATACAGGCTTCAAGATAATTACTCTAGCATAGGATTAACAAAATTAGAGCCTGTTTTAAATCCCTATAACTGCATTTTATTTTTATTATTGAGGGCCAAAGTCATGCACTTAACTTATCAAACTAACACTAACAGAAATTACTTTCTAAATGGTATGATGTAAATTTATTTTCAAAACGTTTTCTTTCCACAATTGATTATTCTGAGTATCTTTTATATTCAACAACCCTGGTTCAATGAAGACTTTGTTTGAAACCATGTAAACAATAGTTGTTTCACAGTAATGATATCTGCACTTAATGAGTCTATGGGCATAATATCATTTGTAAATTGTATATTTTCAAGAATTACTCCTTGGGTTATTAGAATTATTTTTATTTTTAATATATCCCCCATTGAAAATAAGTCTCTGACTTTTATGGGCTATCCCAGGCAAATGTTACTTTCAAATCTATCTTGTATATCACTTTCTCTTCACTTTAAAAAAAAATATTATTATCATCAAACTACTACACACTGTATTATTTTTGTATACTTATGACATTCGCTGAATAAAATAAAATCAAAATCAAATCAGATCCAAAATTGTACTAGAAAAAAATAAAAAAGGATAGAAAACTACCATATTTTTGCATTTTTGAAATGGATAGGTTTTGCTTTAGACCCTAAGGAAGGTTTATATGACTGCTATGGAATATTGATGTGTTTGTGAACTTGACAAATTATGAAAACATACAAAATCAATGGCCAATTATTCAACCGTGGTGTCTTTGACCATAAAAAAGACATTATAATTCCCAATGAAAGTGTTTGCATTGATTTTCAACCTTCCAACCATCAACATTTAATGAGACAGGTGAATCTAGGTACAAATTCTACCTCTTTAGGAAAGTCATCGCCCTGGAATGAATGAAGTACTAAAGGTCACAATCTATATCGCTTTTTATGTGTTCTATTGTTTTTGTTATTGTTGTATCATACTGATATTTTAAGATCCTAAGACATATTTGTAAATTGTTGACAATTATTGTCTTTTCATCTTTCTGTTTGATGAAGGCTTTAACGGCAATCATGAGTGTATACTGGAAATGGTTTTATCAATAAACAGTAGTTTTAAATTTTCATAAATCCTAAAACAGAAAAAGTATATCACAAATCAACAGGATTAGAACAATAGAAAGGCTCTGTTGATACCTCATGGCTAATTTGATCCTTTGAAACTAAACATAAAGGGAAAATACTTCTATTAATTATGAGCAATATGTTGGCATGGTGTTTATTGTTTTTATTTGTTTTAGAGGGGACGTTCAACAAGAAGGATTATTCTCATATTCTAAGTGCCATTCCCAGGATTGCACAAATTGCCAAATAAAGTAAAACCTCTCTACCAAGGCCATTTTTAGGACAGGGGTTTGAAGTGGTTTTAGTACAGAAGTGGTTTCATAGAGGGAGGTTTCATAAACAAAGGACTCATTTTGATGTAGCCTCTATGTCCATTTGGCCCTAATATGGGGAGAAGTCTTTTCCTCAAGACGGTTTTGAATTATGGTTTCACTGGAGATTTGTTCAGATTATTTTCTGTCTAATACTTGCATAACTACATGAAACATGATTTGTTATCATATATATATATACTTTGGTACATTAAAAAATAAAACTTGATGAAACCGACGCACTAAAAAGCACTAACATAGACCTTTTAAAATAGTTCAACATTCTTGAAAACAAAATTAATTCATAAGTGCGTCAAACTTCCATATAATGATAGTGCATAGTTAATTGAAAGAGAACTCTTAGGTTGATAACTTCCATAAAATATTCATTAAAAGGGATTATTCTAATGGTAGTATTCAAAAGAGATTATAAACGATACTACAGCAACTACCACAAGTACTGTATGAACTAATAAGTAGTTTTACCTATTGATGAAAATAAGTCTTTTAGTACTCAATGTTTAGTTCAGAGTTGCTGAGAACAACTTGCACACTTACAGGGATTTACCCGACAGTTTAAGTACACTTTTAACCAACTTTTGTAAAATAAATAGAAATTTAAACACTTTTTAAAGATAAAAGTAGATCAATGACTATTGTACAAAGTTTTGAAGCAAGGTTCTTTTTACATCTTCAGTTATCAGGAGAACCAGAGCACTAGATAAGATATCTAATTCTTGGACTAAAGTGCACTTAAGAAACTCCTATTTAGGTTTACTTTAATGAATGAAACTTAAGCTACCATCTTATTTTCTTTGGATACCAGAGAAAAGTTTAGTTTACTTGCAGCAAATAAGCTTGGCCTGTTCTGCAATTAATGCAATGCTAATAGGATCACTATGTGAACAAAAGACATCAAGTTCCTATCAAGTTGACATAATTACAATACCTGTCTCAGCTTCATCTGACAAGCCAAAACCATATCCATTGTCTTCAGCTACATCAGACTCATCCCCTGCATCATCAGTTCCATCAACATCAACCACCCCTGAATCATCCCCTGTTTCCCATGCATGCTGTGGATTTATAGGGACAGGTGAGGGGGTTGCTGGTAAGGGTGATGGGGCCTTGTGTGAGGGTGACCTTGACCGTGGGTCTGAATCAAAATGTACATGTGACAGACCATCTGAAAGAAGAAACAGTAACCTGCAATATCTCATTTAAATTTCCTAAAGCAGGCAACCAGAAAATTTGAGATAATTTCACCATGATACAAAGCACAGAGATGATTATCCAAAAATGTAATTTGTCATGAATTCAATAATGATTCTTATGAATAATAAATACTTACTCTTATTTTTTGTTGCATGCATATGGCTACCATTGTCAGTTTCAAGATGTTGTATTTTTTTCCTCTCTTGCTTTTTTCTCCTTTTATATATCTGAATAGGGGAAAATTACAAGATGAGTCAAAATAACTTTACTTCTTTTTTGAAAACAAATTATTTAATTCTGATATCTATTGTTGTATGTCAAATAATTAGTTCTGTACCTTTTGTGTTAAGTGAATTCTTGCAGCATCCTTATGCATTTGCATATGTGATAAAAAGCGTTGGCATGGCAACATAGGGATATCTTCATAACTTATGGACTGAAAATAGATGACAAAATGATCAAAAACAATGTTATAAGAATATAGTCAATAAATTTAAACTTTATTGACTATGATTATACTGGTTAGTTGAAATATGCATAAGACTGTTATAAGAATATGTTATGGAATATTCTAAAAATCCAGAGTGAAATATCTTATTGAGATTGAGCATAATTTAATGCATTGCAAATAGATACTAACACTGAACTAAAACATAAAGCATGACTTACATCAAAGAAGTCATCACTTCCTTTTCCATTACTTTGTGGATCAAGTGAATTCACAAAGCTTATATATGGCATAGGATTTTGATCCTGAAAATAAAAAGATATATATAAATAATCCAATCAAAAGTATAAAGCTAATATCCTGCATGAAACATAGTAAGATGAAAACATAGGAACAAGATATTGAAGGAACAAACTTTAATTATGAAATACAAGTTTATTGAATTACATGTAGTTTATATTGGTACGTAGTATATTGGTCAATCGGATGTATTTTGATAACATTTGAATTCATGAGAAGATTTCCTGAAAACCAAGCACCACTCAGCAGAAATGTGATGGCTTGAGAAAAGCCATAAGATTCTGACAAAAAATATTCAAAAATTAAATGGCCATTCTTTATTAAAATTAAAGCCATTGATAGCATCATTAAAATCATAATATATGCGTGTGTTCTGTTTTTGTTACTCCTTCTCTCAGTTGAAGTGTAGAACCAAATTCATCCACACAGGGTGCAAGTACTATTCAAAAGACCTCCAAGTGCCCATAATTGGAAGACATCAGGTTGGCCAGGAGTTCCTTTGAAAATGATTTAAGGTTGTGTGAGGGTCTAAGTGCTTTTTTTGATATGCACACACACATGTCCAAAATAATTTCTGTTTTTTTTAGATGTTAAAAAAAATTCAAATAAATTTGAGTGACATCAAACTGTGGCTAAAAATGTCCTAAAGCCAAAAATATAGTTTGATAGCATGATCTTTTATAGAAAATGGTTATTTGGGACATATGTTCATGCATATCAAAAAAAGCAATTAGACCCTCACACCCCATTAACAGTGACATGGAGATACTCCAGTTTCAAATTCAAGTAACACACTCCAATTCTACGGGACATAACGGGGCACACCTTACTTACAAAAACAACAAAAAAGCTTTTCTGGGAGAGAGTCCAAGCCCAAAGTTGAAACAAATCCCAAAGGGACAGACTTAAATCTTATAGGACTGACTTTACAATAAGACTATAATTATATGAAATTCTGGCTGTTGGCCTGAAGATATCGTAATTTTACCACTTGCTACTTCAATGTATATACATAAACCTATAACACTGATAAAGCCTTCTTAAAGTGAGACTTTTTGAAATAAGTAACATTAATCCTTCAAATATTGCTCTTACACAGCATTCACAAGTATTTAATGAAGGATTACCAAGTTAATCCCCTACATGGTAATCTCCACTAAATTTCATAAATATCTAGTGGGTGTGGAGAGGTATATGTTTAACCTGCAATGAAGGACTTCAAAATTGTCAAGTTGCCATCTTCCGTTTAACATACACAAATCAAAACTTAGCAAATATTCATAAATTTCAATTGTTGATGGTGTTTAATAACAGATTGTACAAATAAAGGTCTGTTTATATTATCAATTTTCCTACTGCTATTTTGGTAATGTTTTTGCAGTTTGTACCATTTTTTTACTAGAAAAACAACATATGACTTTAGATCAAGATACTGCATGTTACAGGATTATATTGAGCTCACCAAATACAAATATTGGATGAAATTGCACTTCAAAATCAAAAGTGTAAATAGGCCTTTACTTGAATTGGAATATTTTGTAGCTTTTCGCTTTTTCTCTTAACTGACAGATCAAGTGCAAATTTATAGAAACTTATTAAAATCTCAATGTTCTTGACTTATAACAGAATTATTTGATATTTTATTTTCTTAATCAAATATCTACAGAAATATCAACCACCAAGAACTTCTGGAGACTCTTCAGACAAATCAATTAATTGTATGGCAAGGGCTCAAGTTATTGACCATTCTAATATTAGCTGTCATTCTATGTCTATAGATATGAATACTTCTAAATAGCGAGGCTCTTCAAAATGATAAATGTTTAATAATGAAATCATACTGATTGATTTACGAATGTCTATCAAACTAGTTTTCCATATGTAATGCATGCATAGTAAATTTAACTTTTGATTCTCTAAAAGTTAGCTTACTTTGTATTGAATCTTAGATAAAATCAACTTAAAGAGATGTTGACACATACTCCACAGAATAATTGTTGGTTCTGACTTCTGTGCTATCAGTTTCAGCAGAAAGCTATCAAAATGTGATCCAAAAGAGACAATTACTAAATTTTAAGCAAAGTACCCAAAATTAAGTATCAAAAACACAGACTATTGAAACACGGATACAGAATAAGAATGGGAAAGTGCAATCTTTTCCTCTTATTTCATAAAGAATGACCAGGAAGACAGAAAGGAGAAACACATGAAACATCACAATGGCAAAATAATTCAACTCTATACGTTACCACCATATGGGTCATGTCTTTCATATCTCTGTAGACGAATTTCTTAAAATCCTCTGGCAAGAACATAGACCTCCCTTCCATGATTTTGTTTGTGTCCATAACTCTATCCCCATGACATATATATAAATCCTTATCAGGCTCTGCGTACTGCAAGACTGATCCAGGGAATTTTTTAACAATGTTTGGAACTTTGTCTTTGTGCATAGAAATCTCATCAATGAATGATTTTCTCCTATGAAGGTAAGTAAGTCCACATATATTGCATCTGTAAGTCCAGAAGAGATACCTGGATCCTAGAAATTCATTTAAATCATGATTTGAAACTAGGCATTTCCCAGTAGGATTTAGTGGGGGAAATCTGACCATGAATTTTTGATTTTCGAACTCTCTTGAAGACTTCATTTTTCAATCGTAAATATGGCTTCTAAAAATATTTCCTGTACATTAAGTTCTCATGCAACCATTCAGAAGCAAGAACTTTTTTTGCTGGCACCAGTGAGTATTTTATTTCAAAAATATTGTAACTGATCCTTGCTCTGAATATCATGGGTCAATAAGAAAAAGTCACGTTCAATTCCAATAAAATATTCCATTACAAATTTGCCTTCTTGTAATCTTGTAAGTTCTATCTAGGTCATAATGTCACAGTTTATGTTATAAATAATGCTTTGTTCCAATCAATCTAACACCAAGTTAATATTTTTAAAAAAATATACCCTTTTAATTTCTCTTAAAATAGTGTACACTTTACTTTTATCCAAGCGTCACTGTAATGAACTCCATGTATTTTGCATTTAAATATCACAGATAATTTCTTACATTATGCTGATTTTTAAACAATTTTCACTTTTTATTTTATTCCAAAATTAAGATCCTGTCACACTACAGTGTCCCATCTAAAGCTTTTAAAAACCTCGGTACCTGCTTTCACAGTATGTAAATCTCCAAAGAAACAGTGTACAAACAATAATTCATTGTCTCACAGAATCGATCCAATAAGAATTAGCATTCAAGACCTTATTTGTCTACCGTCATTTGACAAGTCTAATCAATAGACAATGTAACCCAAGGCACTAACTTTCTACACAGTATTTGATTTTCCTTAGATATAAGTTCTCTTTTTTGTGAGTCTCTTCTTCAATTCAAACTACTCATACCATGAAGTTGATTTCTCTCAGTCACATTTTTTTTTTTTGGTAAAATTCTTGTTCATAAATTTGTACCATATATAGAGAAATTGACTTCAGTTGTCTGATTGTTTTCAGATGTACTTTAAAGCAAGGTTGTTTTGGCAACCAACTCACACAGAAAATGTCTGCTCACTTGTACATGTTGTAAAATAAAATATCAACAAACTAGAAGTCCATAGTTTCACTTTCAGCTATTTTGATTCTGTCAGCTTTAAAATTCCACTCTCCTGTGACAATCTTTTGCACTATTTGAACTTGAGAACTTTCAATATCCTGCATACTTTTCCCTGATAAACTCGTTTTTGTGATATGATATCCTATAGATTTCATTATTGACAATTTAAATTATTCATGTTAATTCCCGCAATTTGGTTGCTATCAATTAACATCTATGTCAATCATTCCCTTACAGACTTTTGATAAAGCAACTACATCAAATTATACAAAATCATAGAAAGAATGAGTCAAACTGTCTTTTAAAAAGTCCCAGAGGTCAATTTCCTGTAGCCATTTTGTAAAATTGTTCAAACTTTAACATTTGTGTACTTAGATTTATGTAGACCTCACAACTTTTTAAAAAAATCTAAAAACAAAACAAAACTGAGAGTAATAACTCCAAGATGACTGTCATCCATCATGCACTGTCTATTGCCCCTGACAAATTGAGAGTCATGTTATAAAAGAACTGCTTTGCTTTGACAAAGTTAATAGATACTATTTACAGTAAATTGATGATTAACTCATGTAAAACATTAATTTTAAATGTATATACAGGTTTCAAATTCTTCCATATCTTTGCAGTTAAAATCCACATTATATATAATTTCCTGATATTAACTTGATTCTTGTTGACTTTTTTGAGAAGTTTTCAAAAAATAATTTCAACAAATATGAAAGCAAGAATTCATTTTCAAATGTCAACATGTTCCTGGAAATTCCATTCAAAAAGTGCATCTGGATATATCTTCCTAGAATGCCTGGAAATAAATTGCCTTCTTGCGCCAAGCTGTTGTCATAGCAAAAACCAATGTCAATTTCTTTGATTGGTGTACACCAATTACAAAAGTGCAAATTTACATTGTAATCGTCAATAAAAAATGTGGAATATGTTTCAATCTATTTGAAAGGGATCCATAATTCATTATCACTTTGTCATAATTGAGTGACTTTGGCCATACAATAGTAGTGGACACTTTTAATTTACTCAAATGTAAACCAGACAATGGTGTGATTGTTACTTTACAGTTGGTATTGAAGATAGGCTGCATATCCACAAATGCCATTAAAATTATCCCAGTTGTAGCTATCTCACTGATACCCTAACCTCCCACCCTCTCACTTCTGGAGTATCACTCATTGGACGTGACCTGGATCCTGATCCAAATGTAAGCATGCATGGACTCTTCAGAGAGAATCCATAAGACCTACTGTCCAAAATGGACAAGCATACCGCGAAGATGAATCAAAGGATAGATCATTAATAAAAACATAAAGGTAGAATGTAAATTGTAATAAAAGACAAAAAGTCCTAAAATTGTGATTTTGTTTCCTATCAAAAACTCAGTGGTACATGGATCTTAAAATATTTATCTTATGAACTGCATCCTGGGATACTTTATGTACTGTAATGTGATACATTATAGCATATTTCATCGATATTTTTCTTGATAATAAAAATAGACATTTCCAGTTGGGAACAAAATGTATATCCCAGTAGGAAACAACTACTGTCTTTTTGTCATAGCATTAAAAAAACAATATTAAAAGCAATGCTCCTAGGTAATTTTTAAATCACAAAGTAACCTCTACGGGTTGGTCTACATACACAATTGTGTCTTAATGATCCAACCCCCCAGGGGACAGAAATTGACAAAAGTACTGGAGCAACAAAAGTATTGTTCCATATGAGCAACTCTTTAGATCTTCAGCGAGACAGCATTAAATGTTTTCTATTAATTTTGTATTATATTATTTTGTAGGAAGAGCAATAATAGCAACATCATTTAAATATAGGCTATGTATATATCGAAAAAAAATTATATGAACATTTAGAGACATAACATTTCATGTTAAGTTATATTTACACTATCTATTTATGTTCTGTATTTCAATTCAACCTGTTTTCATGCCTTTTTTTCATTCCTGTATATATCTTATAAGGCTAACTAAAAAAATGAGAAAAATATAGCTTGCGAATAATTAAATTTGAAACAACTAATTAAAATTAAATCAAAATTTTTAAATGGATTTTTCAATTATGAATTATGAAGAAATTAAAACTTTCAACCAATAATAAAAGGTCTTTTTTTTGTTTTGACTTACTAGTGGAAAGCCATAATAGGCTTAGCTACTATAGAAGATTTTGGATAGAGGATTTTGGAAGAAAAATATATATTTTTATTTTCAATTCTTTTAAAATCTGTAAAATCAATAAATCATTTTTAAAGAGTTCAATGCTATAATCGTTTTTGTTAGCGGCAGATCAAAATAAATTTCAAACTTTATTTCCATATGAACAACACTTTTTCTAAAAATAACTATACATATTATAGGTATGAGGACTTTTACCTCAAGTCACTTTTTTACAGCACTATTAACTCATTCTACAATAGGGAACAGTGAAGCAATATACATGTGAAGCAAAGTGTCCTGCTCAAGGATACACTATTTTGATGCCTTGGCCTGAAATCAAACAGGGTATCTCTTAGACTCCATTCCCCGACCCTATCCATTAGGCCAACATGTCTCACATTCACTTAAGGACATAGAAACATTAAGGCATCGTGAGAGTCTAATTGCTTTTTTTGATATGCACGAACATATGTCCCAAATAATCTTTTTCTATAAAAGATATTGCTACAAAAGTATATATTTTTGGCTTTAGGACATCTATTGATGAGTTTGATGTCACTCAAATTTATTTGAATTTTATTATATGATCGTGCATATCATAAAAAGCAATTAGACCCTCACGATGCCTTAACTTGTGGACATTTAGAATCACAACAATTTTTTTTCATTTGGTTGAAATTTGAATTGATTTCATGACATTCTGACCAGCATTTTGTGGTTATTTTCAACCTTAATTTCTAAATGAGGTTATATTATCTTCACCAGCGAGGTGTAATATGTCACCAAGTGACAGGTGAGTGGTATATGTATGCCATGATGATGGATTGATTTTTGTGTGTAAAACATGAGATTTGTCTTAATGGCTGGCATCATGATAGACCTGGCATTGTTAGGGAGCATTAACATTGTAAGTGCTTAGAGGTGTAATGAGGTTTTTATGCCAAATGAATGTCTGATACTTTACACGGAATTTCATTGATACAAGGACACGGCAGGGTGAAAAAGGCAATGCACACAGCGCCTATCAGAAAGAACAAAGGCTGCCCATCGAAGCAGAATTTTAAGATGAAGAAAAGGTTCACCTTTTGTTCTTCCATTTTATTCATGAACTGTTTCTGATGTATCCCTTTTACTTTATTTTCTGTAGACTTCCTGTTCTTATATTTTATGTACTTGCACTTAGAAGTTTCTTTTTCTATACAAGATATAATATTATATGAGAAGTGCAAAAGATTCGATGAAGATTTCTTTAAAAAAATAACTTTACAGCTAGACCATTTGCACTTTAAGGGGGCGAAACAGGTTCAACTCTGTTACCAACAATTTGAGTTTGGAGCTCATTTGCTACTCTATACACATTTT